>SJXQ01006687.1:181862-223268 GCA_006408695.1 Aepyceros melampus | reverse complement strand
GTTACCTTCCCTCCACATCCTCTCCATCATTAGTTATTTGTAGACTTTTTGATGATAGCCATTCCACCAGATGTGAAGTAGTATCTCATTGTTGTTTTGATAGCATTTATCTAATAATTGGGCTTCCCAGGTGTCACTAGTGTAAAGAATCCACTTGCCAATGCAAGAGATGTAAGAGACATGGTTTGATCCCTGTGTCGGGAAGATCCCATGGAGGAGGAAATAGCAACCCACTCCAGTACTCTTACCTGGGAAATCCTATGGAAAGAGGAGCCTGGCAGGCTACAATCCATGGGGCCACAAAGAGTTAGAGACAACTGAGTACACACATATATCACACACATCTAATAAGTAGTGATGTTGAGCGTCTTTTCATGCACCTGTTGACCATCTGTATATCTCCTTTGGAAAAACATCTATTCAGGTGTTTTATCTATTTTTTTTAAACTGGGTTGTTTGCTTTTTGATATTGAATTGTATGACCTGTTTACATATTTTGGATAATAACTCCTTGTAAGTCATAGATTTACAAATATTTTCTCCCATTCCACAGGTTGTCTTTTCATTATGTAAATGATTTCCTTTGTTGTGTAAAACCTTTTAAATTTAATTAGGTATATTCTTTAATTTTTACTTTTATTTCATTTACTTTAGGAGATGGATCAAAAAAATTTTGCTCATTTTTACCCTCAAATCACAAAATCTGTGATTTATGTCAAAGAATGTTCTGCCTATGTATTCCTCTAAGAGTTTTATAATGCTTGGTCTTACATGTAGGTCTTTAATCCAGTTTGAGTTTATTTGTCTATATGGTGTTAGAGAATGTTTTAATTTCGTTCTTTTACACGTAGCTTTCCATTTGTCCCCAAACCACTTGTTGAAGAAACTATCTTTTTTTTTTTTCCATTGTATATTCTTGCCTCCTTTGTCATAGATTAATTGACCATAGGTATGTGGGTTTATTTCTGGGCTGTCTATTCTGTTACATTGATCCATATGTCTGTTTTTGTGCCAATATTGAGCTGTTTCGACTATAGTAGCTTTGTAATAGAGTCTGAAGTCTGGGATTATGATGCCACTATTTCCAATCTTCTTTCTGAAGATTGCTTTTGCTCTCTGGGGTCTTTTGTGGCTCCATATGAATTTTAGGAGTATTCATTCTAATTCTGTGGAAAATGTCATTATTATTTTGATAGGAAATGTATTATATCTATAGATTGTTTTGGGTAGTATCAAATTTTATCTTTCTTAATATAACCAGGTTTCCTTTGACTTACCTCCATGAACTCAATATCATTTGCATCATATAGTTATATATTTAAAAGGTGTTTCACTTATACATTTCTTCTTTCCATACTATTTACCAAACATCTACTATGTTTTAGGATTAGAACTAGATGCTGATGGTAAAAAGCTAAATAAAATAGAGTTTATGTATTCATGAATTTTTATATTGTGGTACAGACAGACAATAAACAGATCCAAGGACACCTAGGGCAGATACTAAAGTATAAGTATATATTTTGTTTACTTAGAATCAATGTTCACAGGGCAGGCGAAACTGGTGCTTATTATTATCTCCTTACACTGAAGCTTTGGTGAAGAACAGAATTCTATAATTCATTCATTCAACAGTCTATCATGTGTCATGCACTGGGCAGAATGCTTAGAATGTGTCAGTGAACAAATGAGACATGGTCACTGACTTCTTGGAGCTTGTAGTCAAAGGGGCACTTATGGAAGTCCACAGTTCACCTGATTCTAGACACTGTATCCATTCACTATGGAGTTTAGAAAAGTTTACAGTAGTTACCATATGTTGAATAATCCAAAAACAAAATAAAGGCTGGGAACACATGGTAATCATAGAAAGAGACTTGTTATTGAGCATGAATTCTGACTAAGCCTTGTTACAGAGTGACCAGCCATTCAAGTTTGCCTGAAATTTTCCTGGATTTAGTGCTGTAAGTCTCACCTCTTGTTTTATCCAGGAAAGTTGAACAATTGATCATACTACTTGTTAATTATTATAGTATTGGTATTGGTAATAGCAGGCTGATATTACATATATAATAGGATTAAGTTATATATATGTATATATAATATTGAGGCTTCCTAGGTGGCTCTAGTGGAAAGGAAATTACTTGAAAATGCAGGAGGTGTAAGAGATATGGGTTTGATCCCTAGGTTAGGAAGATCCCCTGCAGGAGGGAACAGCAACCCACTCCAATAGTTTTGGCTGGAGAATCCCCATGGACAGAGGAGCCTAGAAGACTACAGTCCATAGGGTGACAAGGAGTTATAGTATTGGTATTGGTAATAGCAGGCTGATATTACATATATAATAGGATTAAGTTATATATATGTATATATAATATTGAGGCTTCCTAGGTGGCTCTAGTGGAAAGGAAATTACTTGAAAATGCAGGAGGTGTAAGAGATATGGGTTTGATCCCTAGGTTAGGAAGATCCCCTGCAGGAGGGAACAGCAACCCACTCCAATAGTTTTGGCTGGAGAATCCCCATGGACAGAGGAGCCTAGAAGACTACAGTCCATAGGGTGACAAGGAGTCAGACAATAGTGTCTTAGCACACAAGCATAATGTTACATGTATTATATATATAACAGTATTAAAAACACCTTTTATTAAGGAAGACCACCAAAGTGTATGTGTGATTTTATTGAGGCAGATGATGTATATAGAATCAGTATTACAAGTTATACCCCATTATCCTAACAACAACAGGTGAAAATGCCAACCTAGAAGTTGTGCTGGACTGTTATTTTCAACTTTGCTACAGTAGGAGCTCTATTTCTCAGAATCCCCTTTCTTGTATAACTCAAGGTTAGAATTAGCCAAAAGTGCAGTTGTGAGACATTTGAGATGCAGAAATGAAGTAACAGCTGTTGTGGAGTTGCAGTAAGAGACAGACTCAGAGGTGCTGGCAGCTCCTGGTTTGCTTTCTACCCTGCCTTCTCTATTCAGTTCAGTTCATTCGCTCAGTCTTGTCCAACACTTTGCGACCCCATGAATCACAGCACGCCAGGCCTCCCTGTCCATCACCATCTCCCAGAGTTCACTCAGACTCACGTCCNCGAAACAAGCTGCCCTTGACATTTTTCTGATTTAAGTATTGTCATCCTTTACCCTCAGGATTGTAAATTTGTAGTTACCATTTATTGTTCCTCTCTTCAGTCTCAGTTGTCCAGCCAGTTAAGTCTCAGACTTCCTGGCTTTGTCTCCTCTTTACCAAGACCCCAGTGGCAGCTCTGGCTTAGGTCTTCTACATACTTGTCACTTTTTTGCTTCCTCTTGTTTATAATATAAGCACATTCTTAGATTTTTTTTTTCACATTCGTAGATTTTGAAAGAGTCCTTGAGCATCCCAGATGAAAGGCTTTTTTCCTTTAAACAAAGAATTTCAACTATAACAGTCTCATACACTATGGATAGCATTATTATTATCTTCTGATGTTAGTAACTTATAATTCTAGAAGTCCTGTTCTGGAAGTCCTAACAGTTTGTTGGGGAGGGATAACTAAGTAGATTTTTTCCATTAGTGAATTGTTTATTTCACAATTGATCAAGGTTAACATATTCTTTAAACTTTTATATTGAAACTCATAATTAAAATATTATTTATTTATAATGCCAACACCCAACTATGTAGGGAGAAACAAAGCAATGAATTCATAATCACAAAAAGCTATTTATGTAAAGAGGAAGGACTCTCTTCTACCCTCTTGGATGTCTGGGCCTAAGAATTACACTGATTCTTGGATCAGGAAGATCCTCTGGAGGAGGGCATGGCAACCCACTCCAGTATTCTAGCCTGGAGAATCCCTTAGACAAGAGGAGCCTGATGGGCTACATTCCATAGGATCGCAAAGAGGTTGAGAAGAGACTGAGCAGGCAAGACAGATTTACAGGAGAAATGTATATATACATATATTTTGTTGAATTTTTACATCTACAGGGAAGCCTTCAAAAAGGAATGAAGACATGAAGTGACCAGAGCTGGAAGCTTTTATATCTTTTAGACAAAGAAGTAATAAGTTTGTGAAGAAGTCACATGACAAAGGAGTTTGGACTCTAGATAGTGAATAGTGAAAAAGCAGGACTAGACGCTACCATGTGTAAAATAGACAGCTAGTGGGAGGCTGCTGCATAGCACAGGAAGCCCAGCTCAGTCCTCTGTGATGATCTAGAGGGGTGGGATGGGGGAGATGCAAGGGAGGCTCCAGAGGGAGGGGTATGCATACACTTGTAGCTGATTCTCATTGTTGTACAGCAGAAACCAAAACAACATTGTAAAGCAATTATACTCCAATTTAAAAATGTAGTAACTAGAAAGATAAGGGTTAACCTAAGAGGTCTGTTTATACAGCCTCCCTGGCTCTGAATCCCCAGTCTCTGGTGATAAGGATGTCTTCTATCCTCCTGGTAGAGAGAAGGTGCCTTTAACCTGGAGCCATAATCCCTATGGTCAGTTTAGCCTTTGGTCTGTATTTACTCAAACAATTTCAAAGTTTCCCACTATTATCATTTTACCTTGGCTTCTTTGTCTCAGAGTTCTTTGTTTTGATTTACTTTGTCTTTGATTGGAATTACCATTTAGTAGTGTTTCAAAGAAGGATTGCTTTCACGTGCTTTCCTTTAAATAATGTCTTATTTGCTTTTTTTTCCTCCTGAGCTCATTAAACATAATTTTAAATCTCTTTATGAACAAAAACCCAGTATGCTTCCCAAATTTGTCATCCTTTCTCAAGGTTCTCATACAACCTCAGTCTTTAAAATTATACAACATGTACTGCAGTCTTTGGCTGTGTAATGTTACTACCATTTAACTCATCAACAATAGCCATATTTGGAGTAATGCAATATCCCTTTTAGTTTGTATTGTGTTTTATCATATGCACAGATAACAGACTCTTAAGTGCTGGTAATCCCTTAGAGATCCTCTAATCAGCCTTGAACTCCATGAATTTTGTGTCTTCTTACAGTTTCATTGAGAGATTACCCAATCCCTGCTTGAATTCTTCCCAGAGCTCGCTATTTTAGCTGAAACTCTTTTCATTGTTGCAAATTCTTCTTACATTGAATAGAAAGCTCTGTCATTGTCATTTCTGATCCTTAGTTGTATAATGAGAGTATGTCCATCTTCTCTTTCTTGAGAGTCTTTCAACAGTTTGAAGAATATGTCTAACCTGATTCTTCTCCACTCACACTTTCTTCCTTTGTTATCTCTAATTCTGAAGAAAGGTTTTCAGGGAGAACTTTACTTGTAACCTCCCCTTCTTTTTAATTTACCTGATACCCTTTTAAATTATTTTACTTCCTTTTGAGAATTCTGTGAAAATACAGTTCATGAGGATGGATTGTTTAGTGAGTAAAATTATAGTCATTTGTATTTAAGAATATACATGATATCTGTGTAGTATAAATTCATATCTACTCACAAGCATTGATTTAACAAAATAAATGTGCATTTAACAATTTAACAAAATTTATTTTAGTAATTTTATTTTAACAAAATTAAAATATTACACATATGTTGAGGATTGATGTTGTGTGCCTCAAATAAAAAAAAATCTGTGATAACACATAAAAAGCATGCATTTGGACAGGAGGCCTAGAGTGTATGACGTGGGAGAATAAGTTCTCTCCACATTGGGTGAGGGGAAGACAGCACAGGTTGCTCTCTCCATCCAGTGTAGGAGATGAAATTCTCTAAAAAGCCGTTCCAGGATGGAGCCTATTTGAAGATGGTTTTCATCTCCAATTTCTGCGGACATGTCTGACCTTTAATATTACTAAATAAGTTAAGACCGAGAGGAAACACCAGTGCCCTTTCTCTCCCTCTTCTCCATTTCTTTCTCTCTCTCTTTTTCTTTTCAGAACAAACAGAAGATGGAGAGGTGGACTGCTGCTGTTAGTTTCTCAGCAGTACTGGGGAAAACTCTCTGTGGCAGAGTAAATGAGAGAGAACCTAGTCCAGTTTCTGAAATGTAAGTCCAAGTACACTTGGTGGCCAGTCTTCCTCTTAATGACCTCATGATAATTATCCAAAATGGAACCCAAACCACAGCACCATGAGCACATAGTGTTTTCAGATTCTTGATCTGGACTGCTTTTTCAACTAATGCAAATCGTTTTCATCATTTATTTAGGCTAGTTTATACTGTTGGCTCATATTGATTTTATCCTAAAATAAATTAGCAGGTACTTTTCATAAGAAATGCAGTTAAAGCAGATCTCCTTATGCTATTCTTGTGCAATTAAAAAAAAAAACAAATTTAAATCTAGAATTTTATTTTATTTTTGTCTAATTTTGTTTGATGTAGTTTCAAGCACCAAGATAATTTTGAAATTGGGCCCATCAATCATCACCCTAGTGCTTTATTTGGCTTTCTGTGAGAATCTGACAAGGATATCTTCATTTAGATAAAAATGACATAGCTGATGACTGAAACAGGAGCAAGGACAGATCTTCCAGGTGGGTGTTTAGCCATGAGTCAGCATTCTGGATACTTCATGCAGGTTAGCTGGCCTTGGATCCATGCAGCTCATGCAGCCAAACTTTCAGTGTTTTAGCCATGCAAACCAGTAAGCTCATATTTTAATGGAAAAGATGTCTAATATTAAGATATATGGCATAGACAGCATTCTCCAATATAATACTCCCTTCTTAAATATTTGACTTTCCCCCTAATTTCTTCTCTATTATTTTCATTTATGTTTAATTAAGCTATTTGGTCATTTTTTCCCCCAAAGTACTTTTTAAATCCATTCTCATTACTCTATCAATTTGAGGCATTCTGAATGGACCACATAACTGAAGCTGTGCTGGCACATAGATATATACTCAAAGGAAATGATATGCTTGGTTACTTGCTGATTATTTATATGAGGATTAAGAATCATGCCTCTTCTGCATTAAGCTCGAGTGGTTCTTAACATTTGAATGTTAGCTTTCTAAAGAAACCAAAACAAAGCATTTTATCTTCCAGAAACTGATCTATAGAAATGGAGAAATTGATTTAATTTTCTCCCATCCAGATGTAGCTTGTGGGATTCTAGCCTACAGGTGAAATAATAAGAAAAAATCTGAGGCAAAGAGATGGCAGGATACTAGAAATTTTAAATGGTTTTAATGAAATTTTATGATCTGTCACATAAACTGGTTGAACCGGTTCCAGACAAAAAAAGATGAGTGAAAGACAAACAGAGAGGATATGTAATAATAAAGGGTGAGTTTGGCAGAAGATAGATTTCCTTCTCTGTTCCCAAATGGAGGCGGATAAAGTAGACTTTCCTTTGTAGAAAAAAGAAAATAGCTCTTTCCCACCTTGATAGACACCTGCAGATCTGGGTATGTCCTCAATCTTTGTCTCATATCTCAGCAATATGGTTCTGAAATAGAGTCTGTCTGGGACATATTGGCAGAGATTATTTCTTCATATTCAAATAACAATGGTGAAAAATCGATTATGAAGCACTGCATTAGATGATAACTTGCAATGAGTTGACAGTATCAGAGAAATGAAAGGAATATATAAGAATATCACAACAGTTAGGCTACATAGTTAGAACTTGTTTAGCTGTCAAGAGGCCAGTTATATAATCATAACGTTTCTGAGTTGTAAGAGTCCTTAAGATTGTTTACTCCAACACTCTTATTTTTAGAACTCAATGATTTATTTGCTTTTGGGAAAAGATTTCCAACTTTAAAGATAATTAGGTATACATTGAGGCTCTTTGTGCCAAGATAAAACAATTAGTAAAGAGTGTTCAATAGTTCTAGTATAATGCTGCTACTGCTAAGTCACTTCAGTCGTGTCTGACTCTGTGTGACCCCATAGACGGTAGCCCACCAGGCTCCCCCGTCCCTGAGATTCTCCAGGCAAGAACACTGGAGTGGGTTGCCATTTCCTTCTCATTTTTTTCTGTTGGGGAGGCAGAAGTACCCAAAGGTAATTTGCCTAAGAACTGAGATGTGGCAGAGTCCTAGATTTGAGCCCAAGAAATCTAGTTCTGTAGCTTATAACACTTACCCATGATGCTGTCCTGCCTGTCAGGATTATGGATACATAAAGCAACTACAAGCTTGAAGTATTAACTACAGTATTTGATGAAAGTTGATTAATTAATGGAATAGATATTCAAGGGTGTTATGTTGGTAGCTCAGATGGCAAAGAATCCACCTTAGTGCAGGAGACCTGGGTTCAATCCCTGAGTCAGGAAGATCCCCTGGAGAAGAGAATAGCTACCCACTCCAGTATTCTTGCCTAGGGAATTCCATGGACAGAGAAGCCTGGTGTGCTACAGCCTGTGGAGTTGCGAAGAGTCGGACATGACAGTGATTAACACACATGTTGGCAGTTCTAGATTGATAATGTAAAAATGCTGGATTTGTCAAATTTAAGTACTGTCCCCAGTAGGTTTGCCTTGTTTATAATAAAATTTCTCTTCTTTGTCCCAGGTTCCTTGCTGGGGATTTTTGAAACCCTTGGAACTTCCCAAGTGATAGAATTGTTTTTGTTATTCATGAGCCCCTTAGATCACATCTGAGTTTATGATAACGAGGTGGGTTCTTAAAAAGCCTCAAGATGGGGGCTGGCTGTTATAAAAACCTTATGATTATGGAATTGAAACTTTGAGACAGCCTGACTCCCAGAGGGAGGGACGGAGGCTAGAGACTGAGTTAAGTCATGTGATCAATGATTCAATCACTCATGCTTATGTAATGAAACCCAAGTAAAAATTGGGTTTAATTTAATTTCATTAATTAATAAAACTCAAGTTAAAATTCTAGACACTGAACTCGGTGATGGTTCCTGGTTGGTGAACATGTTGATGTGCTGGGAGGGTGATGTAGCTCGATTTCATGAAGACAGGGCACAGAAGCTCTGAGTTTGGGACCATCTTAGACCTCGTCCTGTGTGTCTCTTTATTTGGCTGTTCTTGAGTTACAACTCCTTTTTAATAAAACTGTCATCATAAAGATGGCATTTTCCTGAATTCTGTGGGTCATTCTAGTGAATTATCAAACATTAGGGGGCTTGTGGGAACCCCCCACATTTGTAGCTCATTGGTCTGAAGTGAGGCAGTCTTCTTATAGGCTGGGCCCTTTAACTGGTGGGGTCTGTGTTAACCCCCCATGGTTCATACCAGAATTGAATTGAGGTATACCAGATGGAATTGAAGCATAATATGGTGAACAAAGATAGCACTAATCTAGCACTGAAACATATATATTGCTGTATGTAAAATAGATAGCCAGGAGGAAGTTGCTGTATGATGCAAGGTCAACCTGGTGCTCTGTGACAACCTAGAGCGATGGGATGGGGGGAGGTGGGCGGGAGGTTCAGGAGGGGGCATATGTACTG
The DNA here is from genome assembly GCA_006408695.1 of Aepyceros melampus. Lineage (NCBI taxonomy): Eukaryota > Metazoa > Chordata > Mammalia > Artiodactyla > Bovidae > Aepyceros > Aepyceros melampus. The sequence continues at coordinate 213,877 of SJXQ01006687.1, read as the reverse complement.
ATTCATGTTGATGTGTGGCAGAAACCAACACACATTGTAAAGCAATTATCCTCCAATTAAAAATGAATAAACTAAAAAAGATAGCACAAATCACTACTTCTTATTTGGTAACAAAGCTAAGACTTCATTTCATTAAGTACTGAAGTCAAGGTTGTAGAGGGGTGCAAAAGATGACTCTGGTTTTGAGCTCCTCTTGAAGGCTGTTTGTGCATATATAAATTCATGGTATGAGTATGTATATAAAATAGGAACTTTTGAAAAAAATGAAGTATATTTGGTTTTATGTGAGTTTCAGGTGTATAGCAAAGTGATTGAATTATACACACACACACACACACACACACACACACATATACTTTAGATTCGTTTCGATTATGGATTATTACAATATTATAATATATTGAATATAAGCCGTCTGCTATACATTAGGTTCTTATTGTTTATGTTATATACAGTAGTGTGTATCTGTTAATCCCAAACTCCCAATTTATCCCTTCCCCTCTGGTAACCATAAGTTTGTTTTCTATGTCTGTGAGTCTGTTTTGTAAATAAGTTCATTGTAAATAATGAACTTTTTGTAAATAAATCATTTTTTTGATTCCACATATAAGTGATGTCATATGATATTTATCTTTCTCTGTCTGACTTATTTCACTTAGTATCATACTCACTAGGTCCATCCATATTGCTGTAAATGGCATTATTTGATTCTTTTTAATGGCTGAGTAGTATACTATTTTATATATATATATATATACACACACACCACATCTTCTTTATCCATTCATTTACAATGGACGCTTAGGTTATTTCCACTGTGGTGGATGTGTCTTTTCAAATTAGAAGTTTTCATCTTTTCTGTTTTGTGGACTTTTTTCTCCCTTGATTACAGGTCACATTTTCATGCTCAGCCCATGTCTCATAACTTTTGATTGTATTCTGGATATTGTGTGTAAAAAACAGCAATAGTTGAACTAGATATTTTTTAAAGGTAGAGGACATGCCTTTTCCTTTGTGAGGAAGGCACGTGGTGTGGCAGACCGTTTCAAATGCAAGTGCTAGTGAACTTGGCGTTATGCTATATTCAAACAGACTATGATGAAGAATGGAGAAAATGTGATGATTCACACATGTCAAAAACTTTTCTTTAACAACATAAATCTTATTTATTCAGTCACTGGCAAACTGACTAATCACAAGGGCCTATATAATAGAAATATTTACATTAAATTTTTGAAATTATTAACAGAAAGTGTATATGTATGTGTGTGTCTATGTGTGTTTTGCTATTGTGCTTGCTTATTTGGATTTCATGTCAAACTTATGTAATGGAAACACTACTTCTACTTTGATCCTATTGACAAGCCATCTGAAACTTGCTTATCTTTCAACTCTAAAGAACTAATCCAATCTACTATCTAAACTTCAAAGGCCATAATTTATGCAATAAAGTATCTATCACCATCAGTAAGAACAAGTTTTCATTTTCAACCAAATTGAGCTCTAGGCAGTCTTCATCAGAATGAAACAAATATGGGAAACAAGAATTAGAGGACAAACTCCATCAACAAAGTGTGATTAAACCAAGAAGAAATGTGTGAATGTGTTTCAGTCACTGAGCTCCTCCTTAATTCCTAATCTTCCCTAGGGAGAACTACCACTTAATATTGTAAATTTGTACTAAGAACATTTAATAAACAGTGCAGAGAAGGTCTGATGCTAAGCTGACTCAAGCACATAGAAAAACATTTTAAGTATTTATACATACTTGAAGCATGCACCATTTTTTTCTGCTTCATTTGTTTGCAACTCATCAATAATTTCTGATCTATGATGATGAATCCCCTTCTTATCACAGCACCTAAAGAGTTAGACGATTTACATTAATCACATGATGAAGTACTGAAATGAGCTAAATTTAGAAAAATGCTGCAAAATGCAACTATTGTAAATATATTTTTCAAGGAAAGAGAAAGACATGACAGACATTTATATGAAACAGTTTAATTTCAGGACAACACTGGAAGCAAAAAATAATAAAGGGAAAGCGCTCAAAGTCCAAAAAATAAAACTGAAGCTCCTTTAGCTTTCTTTCAATCAAAAGGTGTGGATATATCTTTTTTTAAACTCTTTTTACACACAATTGAATAGGTACAATCCATGTAGGAGTTAGAAGAATGGATTGGAGCTACAACGCTGACATAGAAATACGACTAATACCTCATTATATGTGAAAAGAAAGGTAAAGAGCAATATGTATTCATGAACTCTTTTATGAAAAATCACTTTTAACCAAGCCAATATATTACATCATGTATGAAAATGCATAGAGAAATGTTTGGAGGAATACACCCCAAATGATAAAAATGGTTCCTCTGGGAGAGAATTGTGATGGATGTGGGGAAAAGGAGTTTTGATATTAATTCTAGGTATTTCTGTATTGTTGAAATGTTCGATAAGAATGAATCTATGTATTAGTTGCCAATTTACATGAACAGTTGTTTTAGTCGCTAAGCCGTGTCCAACTCTTTGCAACCCCATGGACTGTAGCCTGCCAGACTCCTCTGTCCATGGGATTTCCCAGAGAAGAATACTGGAGGGGGTTGCCATTTCCTTCCTCAGGGGATCTTTCCAACGCAGAGATTGAACAGACATCTCCTGCATTGGCAGGTGGATTCTCTGCCACTGAACCACCAGGGAAGCCCTACTAATTATTAGAGAAGTGCAAATCAAAGCTACAATGAGGTATCACCTTGAATTGGTCAGAATGGCTGTGAAAAAAAGTCTGCAAATAGTAAATGGTGGAGAGGGTGTAGAGAAAAGGGAACCCTGCTATACTGTTGGTGGGAATGTAGATTGATACAGCCACTATGGAGAACAGTATGGAATGCCTTTAAAAACTAAATTAAGAGTTATCATATGATCCAGAAATCTCACTCCTGAGCATATATCTGGAAAAGAAGGGTGCTTTTTTCACCCCAGTTTACTACTTCCTCCTGACATCTGTATCCTCCCAATTTTAGAATATCTTAGGTCTAAGTCCTTAGACTTCTTAATTTTTCTCTCTACCCTTTCCCCTAAGCAAACTTAACCCAGTCTCGTAGCTTTAAATAACATCTGTATCCTGATGATTCAAAAATGTATGTTTCCAGTCTAGATCTCTTTCTTAAACTGTCTTTGCTTGGGTATCAGATAGATACCTCAAACTTAACATATCTGAGAATGAGTTCTTGATTTTTTTTCTCCAAACTTGCTCTTCTCATTTTCCCATTTTTCCTCTGTTCTCTAAATATTTACCATAGATATTTTAAAATCTAAGTCTGTTAATAACATCATCTTGATTAACTGTGGATCTACTTCTGTGGACTCTTTTCTCCCTTGATTTTGGGTCACATTTTCATATTTCAGCCCATATCTCATAACTTTTTATTATACACTGGATATTGTATGTAAAAACCAGAAATAGTTGAAATAGACTTTCTCAAAAAATAGAGGACATGCCTTTCCCTTTGTGAGAAAGCTGGGATGAAGGGTTGATATTTTTTGCTTTATTAGAATTGAGCTAAGTCAGTGCTAGGCTGAAGCTTTAGTTAATTTCAGATCATCTCTGTTTTAAAATATTTTATGAGCGAGTTCACTTCCACTTCACAAGTACAAATTTGTGACTTGGGAACTCGAAATCTATCTCTCTCTCTACCTTTGACCCCTGGCCTCAGTTGCTACTGGAGTAGCTAGATTGGGAAAGAATTGTTGAATTAGGATAATTAGATTTTACGTTATATTTCTAGATCATACAGTCTTGTGGATTTTTTTTTGTTGTTTGTTTTCTTCTTGTCCCAACAAATAATGCTTATGGCAGCCCAGCTCTTCCATCTATTGGTAGCTCCAGATGTGACATAGCCCACGTATGAAAGCAGTCACCATTTATCACCTAGAAAGGGCTCACTCTTCTCTGTAAATGTGATTTCTTTGTGTTTACTGTTCTTTGATGGTTTTAAAGGAAAACATACTTTATAGTTTATCTGGTGTTTTCTTATTATGGCAGAAGCAATATTATGATTTTCTACACTCTAAGTAGAAATAAAGCTATGGAATTTGATCTGATACCTTTAACAATAAAATAGGTTGATAAAAATCCTTCATTAAAGCTACTTTGAGAATACTGACACTCGGGGTGCTATTCAGGTCAGTGTAGTAGAGGACCAGTTAAGAGAGACTTTGGCCAGTACAGCTGCTGGTGAGGGAACTGGCCTATTTTAAAGTAGCGCTGTTATGGTAAGAGTTAAAGTGGCAGTCGCTCAGTTGTGTCCGACTCTTTGCGACCCTATGGACAGTAGCCCATCAGGCTCCTCTGTCCAAGGGATTCTCCAGGCAAGAATACTGGAGTGGGTTGCCATTCTGTTTTCCAGGGGATCTTCCCAACCCAGGGACTGAACCTGGGTCTCCTAAACATGGGTATAATTAGGTTGGTTATGAAAGTCTCGTGAAATAGTGAATGAGATAAACATTTAAAATTTCACACTTCAAGTGAAAGTTTAAGCAATATGGCTCTTGTTCTGAATGGTGTTTGCAATATCTGACTCTAAAATAACAGCCATTTCCTCACCGCACCCCTCCAATGCCTGTTAACCTGTCTAGTATTTGAGAGAGGTTACACTATGAATCTTTATTTCCTCTCTTTTGACTAGTTATAGTATAAATCACTTAGAGGGACTTTCTTGTTTAACCAGCTGAAGTTCTGCTTTTGAAAATGCTGTCAGTTGGCATGGTGTAAAATGAGTGCCCTGGTGGGAAGAATCGAGGCTCAGCTTCCTTTATAGATCTTGTTCACAACGGGAGGCAGGGGTTAAGATCTCTGTCCTGCTGGCAGCCCCAGTGATGCAAATCAGGCTCTCCCTTCTGGGCCAACTTTACCCACAGTGAGTGAGACCCAAGCCTTCAAATAACACCGGCCAGGCTGTGCTTTCATCGTTCTCTCTCGGAACGTGATCTAAGCTGTCAGCCTCTAATCTAAGGAAAGACAGGGAAAATGAGGAGGAAACGACAATGAAGCCTTTCATTTCTTTTCAAAAGAAGGCAGGATGTAGTACTCCAGTTGTTGTTCAATCGCTCAGTCGTGTCTGACTCTGCGACCCCACGGACTACAGCATGCCAGGCTTCCCTGTCCTTCACTACCTGGAATTTCTTCAATGTAATGTCTCAAATTCATGTCCATCGAGTCGATGATGCCATCCAACCATCTCATCCTCTGCTGCCCGTTTCTTCTCCTGCCCTCAATCTTTCCCAGCACCAGCATCTTTTCTAATGAGTCGGCTCTTCCCATCAGGTGGCCAAAGTATTGGAGCTTCAGCTTCAGCATCAGTAAATATGCGAATAAAGAAAATAACTATATTTTAGAGTTACTATTTTGATTTTAGAGTTCTTGTCCATCTGGCCCTACCTAGAATCTCTGTGGCCCATTGCATTTTACTGTCTTTACCATAAACTTTAAGATAATAGGAGAATGCAGTGCATTAAAAACCATTTTGCATTAATGACAATGCATATTGTAAGACAAAACTTCAATCATAATCTCACACTTAAGAGTGCATTTCTGAATGCATACTTTGAAAAAAATACTGTGTCTTCAAGAGAAGAACAAAGGAGAGCAACAATTACCTACTACCATTCCACTAACTTTAGCTATGCATGACTAAGTGACATGCTCTGCAATAAACATATCAGGTACTTCAAGAAAATGCTAGATGGAAATCTAACACCTTGGACATATTGTATTATGATAATAAGCGGGTGTATTGTATTATGATAACAAACAGACATACAAGATAAGAAAAAAAATTTGTATTATTGGTAATCAGTAGAAATCAGTAACAAAAATGATATTTTTTCAAATTGAAACAGTACTTTTTAAGGAAGCATCTAAGCATTTAGATGAAAGGACTGTTGAAGTACAGTTCCACAAGGGAGAGGATTTAAATCTTCAAAAAGAGATAAAAGAAAGACTCTTTTAGCTCCAATCTAACAATCTTGATATGTATGTTTCTGGACATCTGACACAAACTATGAAGCCATCCCTAAATCCTAAAGACTTTCTAAACAATTCTAAAGACTTTTTTCTGATGTATAAATGTTTGTTTATGGTTTTACTGTGTCTTGTGCTTTGTACTTTCTCTGTACTTATTTCCCCAATGTTCCATAATTACACTCATCTTTTAGATTTTCTGCTTGTGATGCTGGAGGAACACAAGATTTTTGATAACTGTTTACTTGAAACTTAATGTTAACCCAGGAAAATTTCTCCTTTGCAAGAGGAGGTGATAGATAACATTTAAAACCCTGGAAAATGGACCAAGGTAGTCTTTTCTAGGCAGAAAATCTCTGATGAGTAACTCTGAGTTGATATTTTCTGTTTGCTCCTCCAGATCCACTTTCCACCTTTTTCTACCTGTTCTCTGCTCCAGGAGGCTGACTGAAATGGCTTGCATTTCCTTGGTCTTCAGAGGGGTCTTTAGGTTGGGAGGTCTGGTAGAAGATCAGAGGGAAGGAGGAGAGAGCTGCCTGAGTGTTCATTCCTGTGGATTCCACACTGTGAAGTTGATTCTGTGTCTTCCAAGAGAAGTCTCTGGTTCTCTCAAAGGTTCTTCTTTACTTGACTTTCTCTGCAGATTCAGTAGTCCCTGAGCCCCTCCTCATTCTGGCATAGCCGTGGTCACAGGCTGCTTCCAGCCCTTGGTGATTCTCCTGTATATTGTAGTTTCCCAAACAGCATTGCCGTTATAATTCATCTCTGTGAATAAGCTCTCAAATTAGCCTATTTGAAGTGTGCCACCTCTTTCCTGTTGGGACTCTGGTGAAAATTCCATTAATCCACAAGAAATCAAGTTCAGTTCAGTTCAGTCGCTCAGTCGTGTCCGACTCTTTGCGACCCTATGAATTGCAGCACGCCAGGCCTCCCTGTCCATCACCAACTCCCGGAGTTCACTCAGACCCACACCATGGAGTCCGTGATGCCATCCAGCCATCCATCTTCAGTCGTCCCCTTCTCTTCCTGCCCCCAATCCCTTCCAGCATCAGGGTCTTTTCCAATGAGTCAACTCTTCTCATGAGGTGGCCAAAGTACTGGAGTTTCAGCTTTAGCATCATTCCTTCCAAAGAAATCCCAGGGCTGATCTCCTTCAGAATGGACTGGTTGGATCTCCTTGCAGTCCAAGGGACTGTCAAGAGTCTTCTCCAACACCACAGTTCAAAAGCATCAATTCTTCTGCACTCAGCCTTCTTCACAGTCCAACTCTCACATCCATACATGACCACAGGAAAAACCATAGCCTTGACTAGACAGACCTTAGTCGGCAAAGTAATGTCTCTGCTTTTGAATATACTATCTAGGTTGGTCATAACTTTTCTTTGAAGGGGTAAGCGTCTTTTAATTTCATGGCTGGAGTCACCATCTGCAGTGATTTTGGAGCCCAAAAAAAGAAAGTCTGACACTGTTTCTACTGTTTCCCCATCTATTTCCCATGAAGTGATGGGACTGGATGTCATGATCTTCGTTTTCTGAATGTTGAGCTTTAAGCCAACTTTTTCACTCTCCTGTTTCACTTTCATCAAGAGGCTTTTTAGCTCCTCTTCACTTTCTGCCATAAGGGTGGTGTCATCTGCATATCTGAGGTTATTGATATTTCTCCCCCAATCTTGATCCCAGCTTGGGCTTCTTCCAGTCCAGCGTTTCTCATGATGTACTCTGCATAGAAGTTAAATAAGCAAGGTGACAATATACAGCCTTGCCGTAATCCTTTTCCTATTTGGAACCAGTCTGTTGTTCCATGTCCACTTCTAATTGTTGCTTCCTGGCCTGCATACAGATTTCTCAAGAGGCAGATCAGGTGGTCTGGTATGCCCATCTCTTTCAGAATTTTCCACAGTTTCTTGTGATCCACACAGTCAAAGGCTTTGGCATAGTCAATAAAGCAGAAATAGATGTTTTTCTGGAACTAGGAATCAGCGAACTAAAATGGACTGGAATGGGTGAATTTAACTCAGATGACCATTATATCTACTATTGCGGGCAGGAATCCCTCAGAAGAAATGGAGTAGCCATCATGGTCAACAAAAGAGTCTGAAATGCAGTACTTGGATGCAATCTCAAAAACGACAGAATGATCTCTGTTCATCTCCAAGGGAAACCATTCAATATCACGGTTATCCAAGTCTATGCCCCAACCAGTAACTCTGAAGAAACTGAAGTTGAACGGTTTTATGAAGACCTACAAGATCTTTTAGAACTAACACCCAAAAAAGATGTCTTTTTCATTATAGGGGACTGGAATGCAAAAGTAGGAAGTCAAGAAACAAGAAATCAAAGTTATTAACAATGTGTATATTAAGTACAGAATGTTGTTATATTTATGTTGGATCAGTGTTTAACGCTTGACCTCACAAAAAAGAAAATTTCTATTACCTAGAAGAATATTAAATCAAGATGGTTAGGATTTCAAAGACCATATAACTATCATGCTTTTATGAGTTTATTCTTAAGGAAAATAAAATTTTGTATGTGCAGCCGAAAAGTTGGTACTTGAGTACTAGTTTTTACTTGCGTCTCTTTGAGGTATGTCTCCTTTCAATCTTTGTTCGAGATTCCTGTGACGAGACAACTTTAAAAAAGCTAATCTGTTTATCTCACGAAATGAATTTTGGAATAAATGGAAACATGTTGATTTTGTACCATATTCTAGGAAGACGTTTTTGACAGGGAGTTCTGCTTAACCATGGAAGTGTTAAATTAGAGAGACTGTGGAAATTTTATTTTTGGAGGGAATGATACTGAAAGCAGAATGCATTTCTTACTCTTGAAGTTGATGTTGGTAGCTGCTGCTGCTGCTGCTGCTAAGTCACTTCTCAGAGCTAAAAGTGGCTTTTTCCCAAACATTCTTTTTCCTAGATATATAGCAGTCACTTCAAATCAATATGCTGATGTTAATTCAAGGAGTATTTAGTAAATGTCTAGAATGTCTTGAGCTTGTACCTGGTGATAGAGACAGTGGTAAACGTGACAGTGTGGTTCAGGACCTCTTGCAGAGTGTAGGCTGGTATTAATAATAAAGACTTCGGGGCTTCCCAGGTGGCTCAGTTGTAAAGGATCCACCTGCCAAAGAGAAGATGCAGGCTTCATCCCTGCGTTGGGAATATCCCCTGGAGAAGGAAATGGCAACCCGCTCCAGTATTCTTGCCTGGGAAGTTCCGTGGATAGAGGAGTCTGGCGGGCTAGTGTCCATGGGCTGCAGAGAGTCGGACCTGACTTAGTGACTGAGCGTGAGCGCACAGTGAAGACATACACGGCATTTCCAGGGCGATGTGTGTGATGAAAGAAGCATGAGAAAAATCTAGAGTTCTTTTTGGAAGTGAAGCTAGTTATATTTTCCTAAACCATTACCACCCAGTCACCCAAGTTAGAGACTTGACTGTCATTCTTGACTTTTGACCTCTAAAGCTCATCAAATTGTATTTATCTTGTATTTATACCTGTTCCCATTTCTACATCCTTGTGACTATTGTAGTTGAAGTGCTCATCATTTCTCTCCGATGTCCTAGACCATACCCTGCTTCCAGTTCTGCCCTTCAAATCCGTATTTCACCTGGTCAGCAGAGGATGAAGCGAAACTGACCATTTTATGCCTTGTATAAAATTCCTCATAAAGGGGCTTCCCTGGTGGCTAAAATGGTAAAGAATCTTCCTGCAATACAAGAGACTTGGGTTTGACCCCTGCGTTGGGAAGAGCTCTTGGAGAAGGGATGGCTACCACCCCACTCTAGTATTCTTGCTGGAGAATTCCATGGATGGAGGGTCCTATAGCCAGCTATAGTCCATGTGGTCACAAAGGATTGGACATGACTGAGCAACTAACATTTTGACTTTTCAAAATTTCTCAGTGACTTTCTGACTTCTAAAAGATAAGTTACGAGGGTCTCCATGACCTGGGCTCTGCCTGTACCTTCCATGGCATCCTTCCCCTTGAAGGGCAGGCACTGCATACTGAAGAATTAATGAAAAACATTTAAAATGGTTTCATTATCAGAGATGAACATCTAAAGACGTTTCACTGCACAGAGATGTTGAGAACAGTTCTATGTTAGTGAAAAGCCATCCTCTCCCAAATACCTTGATTCATTCATTTGATATTGACTTAATACATGCATGTGTTGGACTTGAAAAGGATATATAAGACATTTTCTGCTGATGTGGAGATAGGAGCTCACAGTTTCTCTGACATGATATTGCTCAGTTAGGCATTAACGCAAGGCAGGTTTTAACAAAGGGCCAACATTTGCACTTTGCAATCACTCGCTGAAGAAATTCATAGAAGGAGAAGGTTCCCTGTAGGGCAGAGGTTGAGCCGGACAGGCTGTGTAAGTGAGTTCTGCCCTGAGGGTGTCTGTTTTGGGGGGAACTGGCCACACTATTCTGGAAAATCAGGGAGTTTTCAAGCAGAACTTTACTGCCCTGACTGTAGAGCTCAGACTTCCCACTGCATTGCAGAAAAATGGCTGATAAAGTGATCCTCTGCCGCTGTCCTTCTGAGATGGACTGGGGCCCAGAATCCTGCCTCTCCATGGGTTCTTTCAAGGGACCATTATCTCCAGGAAGTCATGTCCAGGACCACAGTGGGAGCTGGAGGAAAGGATGAGACTGGTCAGTGGATCCCAGACGCCTGAAGGAGAGGTTCAGACGAGTGAGTCACTGAACATGAGGGGAACAGAACTAAGCCTGCTTGTTTTTTGTGTTCTGACAGCTGAAAATGCTGTGAATTCAAATCCGCCCTCTGTACTGACTCAGGAATTATGCGAGCAGATACTCTTTTTATACAAAAAGGCTTCACAGTGGCTTTTTATTGTCTCTCACTTCAAGAAAGGGATCTGGGACATCTCTGATAATGTCTTTCCCCTTTGTCCCTTCTCTCCAAACGTGGTGCATTCTTAAAGAGCCAAGGAAAACAATAAACCACATAAAGTTTTGTTATACTGCATACACACTAAGTCGCTTCAGTCGTGTCCGACTCTTTTGACTCTAAGGACTGTAGCCTGCCAGACTCCTCTGTCCATGGAATTCTCCAGGCAGGAATACTGGGGTGGGTTGCCATGTCTTCCTCCAGAGATCTTTCCAACCCAGGGATCAAACCCACATCTCTGGTGTCTCCTGCGCTGGCAGACAGGTTCTTTACCGTTAGCGCCAGTAGCAAGCCCCTTTGTTATATTGTTATTGTATGAAAAGCCTGTCTCTGGAATTCTCTGTGTGATTAACATTTGAGGGTTTGACCAAAATTTTCTTTTTATAACTGCATGTTTTATTGATACTCGTTTACTGAAATGTACTTTTAATAGCAGGATAAAAAAAAGTTACACTTCTGGTTTTAGATGGAGTAACCTATTTGGAATACAGCAAAAACTCTATTTCTCTCAATGTTAATTTCTGGTCTGAAAGGAAAGGAACCTTTACACTGCAAATTTCTGGGTGATTTCAGTGAAAATTTAAGTTCCTAGAATGGTTCAAAGATTGCCATCCCAGACTGGATGTAAAGCAAAGCAAAAATTCAAGAGATGCTGCAGAAAAGATATGCAGAATGGATGTGGTGCTAAAATTAGAGATGCTATTTTGTTGTAGGAGAATGGGGGGATTCTAAAATTTAATTTGAGGACTGAAATATTTCACATACCACCAGCATATTAAGATAGAGATATCCAATAGGCTTCTGGCCACAGAACAGACTGACTGTAGATGTGGTTGTCAGTTCCTCTAATGTAGCATTTATTACTCAGATGATCACACCGCCTCCTCGCCAGTCTGACTGTTTGCATCCTTCTCCCTCCACTCAATAGCTAGAGTGATCTGTTAAGGCAGTAATTGGAACATACTGATTCCTACTTAAATTTATTTAATACACTACTTCTAAATGGGAAGACATGGATGTGTAGAGGCATTTTCAAAAGGAGAAAGAGGTGTTTTGAGTGGTCACAATGAAAGTGGGGCTGCTATTATTTAGTGGGCGTGAGTCACGATTTCTCCATATCCTGAAATGCCACAATGTTGAGCATTTGTATGTGAACATTCATATTGTTCCATTATAAACTGTCATTTCTCCTTTAAGATACTTAGAATGGTTTATTGATTTTTTTTAAAGATTATGTGTATGTAAGTAAGTTATATATTATCTCTGGAATTCATTTCAGGGAAAGAAGAGAGTTTTATATAATATTTCTTATAAAGTATTGCTTTCCTATTTTATTCAATTCTGAAGGAAAGTGAATAAGAAATAATAAGTATTAGTTCCAAAGAATATATTGGGATGTGGTGAGACATTCTAAATGTAGATGAGTCTAAATTTAAATATAATTATTTTTAAGCCTTGGGTTCCTCTCATCATGGCTAACATGAATGCATACAGTTCTCAGTGCCACCCTGAAGTAAATTTGAGTTAAGAACCCAAGACCTGTCTTCCTGGATCAAGCCTAGGCCACACAGTCTGGAACCCTACCCCAGAGAGGGGCACGGAGTGGCAGGGTAGAAGCTGGTTAAGTGACATTTGCCTGGACATTAGGTTGCGTCATTGCTAGTCTCCCTCAGTAAGCTATGATAAATGTGCCCTTCACAAATTTGTTCTGAGCTGCTTCTGAAACTATTTATATTTTTATTCTATGCGAAATTTTGGAAGTGAATGAGCTCTCTAAGTTTACTTCCAACTGTCCTACACAGTGTGTTTCCAAGCTATGAGAGATGCTCCTGAGAACACGCTTTCCAAAATTTCGTTAGTTGTGGGATTCATAAGAACAGTAGCTCCCCGTGAGAATCCAAGGGACACTCATCTGTCTGGTTACTTGATAAAGTGGGTTCTGTGGTGAAATACACCGGGAAAACATGTTGTATTAGACCCTTTTCCAGGAGCATCATGGTGCCATTAGCACACTGATGAAGGGAAGGAATGGAAATGTGATCACAAAACTTCTCTGTGTGCAACACCCTGCAGAGCTGGTGCCCCATGGGGAAAACTGTCCTTGTGATTTAGGAACAAACTGTGGGAGCTTTTTATGTTTTTCTACTGACACAGGGAAGTTGTCAGATGATGGCAAGCAAATAATTTTCTGCTCTCCTTATCCATTTCTAATGCAAATTATTGACTCAGAGTGGTGAGACAGTGGGTCACCGATCTAATGAGTCTGTCACCAGCATCAGGGCAGCCAAACAACAAGGACAGCCAACTCATGGAAGAAACATGAGCTTTGGAATGATAAGACATGGCTTGGAGTCCCTGCACAGTTATCACTTGGAGCCATGTGATCTTGGGAGAGTCATTTGATTCTCTGAGTTGCTGCATGTATGAAATAGGGACAATTGTTATAGCTATTTATTATTAGAATCACTTTTGAATTGCATGTGCAAAGTTGGCAGAGTGTGTTAGTTATTTTTTATATATTTAAAGTATTTAATCAATTCTAAATGAGAATGAATTCTGGTGTTCTAATTAGTGAACTGAATCATTAAACATGTAGTAGGTGATGCTTTAGGTCAAAGGTTAAAATCATGTCTTGTGTTCTAATATATAAAGGGAAAAGAAATCCAACCCTTCCTCTGGCAAACAGAGGAAAAACTCATAGCGGTTAATAATTGTGCTCTTTCAGTGCCCCAGGTGCAGAAATCAGCCCATTAGGTGGATAAGGCATATGCCCAATTTGGTGCTCAGCACCCGGCTTTATTTTGCTCTGCTGGACCTCGAAATGCAAAGAGCAGCTTCTGAAAAACTGGTTTTAATATTTGCTAAGATAATATACCCAACAGTTTAGGTGCACAAATAAATAATATCGTCCATCATTTCCTTTTATAGCAAAAAGTGTTTCAATTTGGCTTTCAGTAAAATGTCTTCTTACTTTCTGTAAAGAAAGCAAAAAAAAAAAAAAAAGGCTACACATAGAACTCAGATTTCGCCCCTCTAAATCCAAAATAAAACCAGAATCATAGTGCCCATTCTGATACTCAAGAAGCAGAAGCAGTTGAAGAAACACGTTAGTTCCTGATGTAGGTAATTTAAGAAAATATTCTTAAGTCCTGAATGTCTAATTGGTGTGTGGTTAAGCAAACACAAGGCAATGCTTATCAGCAGTGGTTTGGCCATTTCAACAAAAATAATTTGAATCTACTCGCACTTACAATGCACATATGTGTCGTAGGCTACTGCTCAGAGATGAGTTATGACAACATCAAACAAATAATGAGATGAAGCCCCTTTTGGAGGTTGAGTCCTCCTGTTATAGGACATGCTCAGGGTATAGCTCTGTGCTGCTAGGCACATAGCTAGGCATATCTTCCCTGGTGGCTCAGAGGTTAAAGCGTCTGCCCCCAATGCGGGAGACCCGGGTTTGATCCCTGGGTTGGGCAGATTCCCTGGAGAAGGAAATGGCAATCCACTCCAGTATTCTTGCCTGGAGAATCCCGTGGACAGAGAAGCCTAGTAGGTTACAGTCCATGGGGTCGCAAAGAGTCGGACACGACTGAGTGACTTTACCTTACCTATGAATGACCACCACAGGGAAAGGTATTAAGAATGGAAAAAAAGGACAGCCTTGTTTTGTTTAATTTTTCCTGATGGCGGGTTGGTGGGGTGTGTGTGTGCAAGAAATAAAATATGTGGTTCAGAAGCCCGTTAAAGATAAAAGAAAGATGTGTAGCACAGCAAGTGTCAACAACTCCAATGATCGGTGTGCAGGCAAATTACATGCCAAAGAGGGAAGGATGAAGCCTGTAAGGACTAGTGCAGGCTGTGATGCAATGAACACATGCACCTCCTACATAATTCAAAGTACATTTCTTTTTTGAAAACACCTTGCAGCCCAAACCCAAACAGTTATATGAGTTTAAATCCATCGCCTAGATTGGTGGCCAGTTTGCAAACTCTGGACAAAAGTTTAAAGAGTAGGGGTTCTGGAGTCAAACTGTCCAGGCTCAGGTCTTCTTAACCAGCCTAGCTAATGAGTTTGGCAAGTTAGTTAACATCTGAAAGCCTCATTTCCCTTATCTCTAAAAGTGAATAATAATAGTGTTTACCTCATGTGATTATTATGAGATATTGTGATGGTATATATACATATCTACTTAGAATGACAGCACTAGTAAGCACTTAATAAATATTAGCTGTGTTCACATACACACATGAAGTTATGCACACAAATGACTGTTTCTCCCTTCATATAGTCATCTGAGAAAACTATCCATTTTTAGTGATGTCTTGTGGCATGTTGGCATTTTCTTTTTTTTATGTTACCTTATTATTTTATATTGAAGTATAATTGATTAACAATGCTGTGAACAGCACAGGGACTCATGCATACGTATATGTGTTTCCATTCTCCCCCAAATTCCCCTCCTATCCAGGCTGTTGTGGCATATTTTTTTGAGTGTAATTGATGGCAGCAAATATTTTCTTCCAGAGGGTAGGAGGATATGTGGGTTTTGGAAAATATCATAAGTCCTTTGAAGTAAAGACTGATGAGTAAGATAAACAATCAAGGTGGGTAATGCAATAGTAAGCTAATAAAAGGGAACAAGAATTTAAGCATGAAAGGATGTGTGGAGTGTAGATAGGGATTCAGAGAAAATTCGTCATAATTATTTTGTTGGGTTTCTAGCGCCCTGATATTCTCTTCTAGCACATCAGCTCAGTGTTTACATGTGGGAGAACCCTGGGGCTCGGTAATTGAGGCCCTCCTCCATCTGTCCTCACTCTCCGTGGGTGATCTGATCCACTCTCATGGCTTTCAATACCTTCTACTTACTTTACTTCTAAATTTGTATCTTTGCTAGGCTCTGTGCTCTGGACTATAAACTTACATATCCAACCACCCAGCTGACACCTCCACAGAGACATCAAATAAGCTCTGCAAATTTATGTTGGGAACGGAGCCCCTGATATTCAGTACGTCTTTTCCAAACCAGTGTCTCTTGTACTCTTCCTTGTCTTTGCTCACGGCAGCTCTTGTTCCAGCTGTCAGTGTGAAAACTCCAGCATCACACGTGGCACCTTTCTTTTTCTTGCACTGCACGTCTGGTCATCAGCAAACTCTGTCCACTCTACCACCCCAGTGCTGCCATTCTGGCCCAAACCCCTCTCATCTCTCTGGATTATTTGATAATCCTTCCTGCTGCTATTCTTATTCTCTTCCTAACCACATCATCACGGTAATATTGTACAAATGAACGCATGGTCATGGTCTTCCTCCATGGCTCTCCATCTGAGTCCACTGCTGTCCTTACCATGACCTGCAGAACTCTCCATGCACATGTCCCCTGCTGAGCCTCTTGGACTTCACCGACTCCCTCGTTGTTCACTCACACCTGCCACAGCAGCCTCCTTGCTGTTCCTTGCACACACCAGGAGCCACTAACTCAAAACCTTTGCTCTTGCCTCTGTCTGGAATGCTTGTCTGGGATATATTTGCTTGGCTAATTTTCTCAGTTCCTTCAGGTTTTACTTAAAAGTCACCTTCCCTGGCTACCTCATGTACAACTTTTATTTCCTCCCTCATACCTTCCTTTATTTATTTATTTTCTCCTAGCAGTTGTTTTTCTGTCTCTTATTTTAGAAGGTAAACTCCACAGAAACAGTGGCTTTGAGTAGAGTTCCCTCTGTTATAAGGTCTGATTGATTATTTCATATATGTATCTGCTAATCCCAAACCTCTAATTTACCCCTCTCCCCCACCTTTCCTCTTTGGTAACCATACATTTGTTTTCTATGTCTGTGAGTCTGCTTCTGTTTTGTAAAAAAAGTTCATTTGTATCATTTTTTAAAGATTCTGCATGTAAGTGACATCATATATCTTTCTCTGTCTGACTTTCTTCAGTTAGTATGATAATCTGTAGATCCATCCATGTTGCTGCAAATGGCATTATTTCATTCTTTTTTATGGCCGAGTAATATTCCATTGCATATATGTACCACATCTTTATCCATTCCTCTGTTGATGGACATTTGTGTTGCTTCCATGTCTTGGATGTTGTAACAGTGCTTCAGTGAACATGGGAGTGCATCTATCGTTTCAAATTGTGGTTTTATCCAGATATATGCCCCAGAGTGGGATTGCTGGATCAGATGGTAACTCTATTTTTAGCTTTTTAAGGAACTTCCATACTGTACTCCACAGTGGCTCACAAATTTACATTCCCACCAACAGTATAGGAGGGTTCCTTTTTTTCTACCCCTTCTTCAGCATTTATTGTTTGCAGAACTTTTGACGATGGCAATTGTGGTTGCTGTGAGGTGATACCTCGTTGTAGTTTTGATTTGCATTTTTCTAATAATTAGAGATGTTGATCATCTTTTCATGTGCTTTTTGGCCATCTGTATTGGAGAAATGTCTGTTTAGATCTTTCACCCATTTTTTTTGATGGGTTGCTTGTTTGTTTGTTTTGATAGTGAGCTGCATGAGGTGTTTATATATTTTGGAGATTAATCCCTTGTTGGTTGCATCATTTGTGAATATTTTCTCCCAGTCTGTGAATTGTCTTTCTGCTTTGTTTGTGGTTTCCTTTGCTGTGCAAAAGCTTTTAAGTTTAATTAGGCTCCATTTGTTTATTTTTATTTTTTCATTACTGTAGGAGATGGATCCAAAAAGATATTGCTGTGATTTATGTCAAAGAGTTTTCTGCCTATGTTTTCCTCGAACAGTTTTATAGTATCTGGTTTTAAATTTAGGTCTTTTAAAAAATATATCTATATATATATTTATTTTTAATTGGAAGATAATTGCTTTACAATATTGTGTTGGTTTTTGCCATATATCCATGTAGGTCTGTAGTCTATCTTGAGCTTATGTATTTATTTTTAAAAATATTTATTTTGAATTGATTGATAATTATTTTATAATATTGGTGTGGTTTCTGTCATACATCAACATGAATTAACCAAAGATGTACATCTTGAGTTTTTGTTTATGGTGTTATAGAATGTTCTAATTTTATTCCTTCTCATGTAGCTGTTCAGTTTTCCCAGCACCACTTATCGAAGAGACAAAGACAATAATTCTTGACTGTTTTATTTACTGTTACAATTCCAGTGCCTTCAGTATTCCTGGTCCAAAATAAGGACTCAGTAAATTTTTGTTGCATGAATGAATAAACGAATCAATTGCCCTTTCTGCTACCTATTACAAAACGATGCTGAACTGTGGGACAGTAGGTGATGAGGTATAGAGGAGGAAGCACCAGGCCCAGGCTCTGTGCTGCTAAGTGGCCATGTCGGTTTGGGTCATATGCCTTGGTGTCCTTATCTGCAAAATGAGGCAGCTAAGATGAGATAGATGGTTACTTGAATCTTTTCCATCTCTGGGGATATGTGACTCTGATCTAACTAAGGAGATGCTGTAACAACAAAGATCTATGCTCCATTCCAGACCAACTCAGAACTTTCTGTGATGGCAAGAAAGCATGCATTTCTGCATCTCTCCTTTTAAAGGTTACCATTATTCATCCCTGTCTTTGAGGGAGGACCAAAGCCAGGCAGTGGCTAAAGGAAGAGGTAATTCCCCACTATTGGTCCTCAGCTCTCACATTGCCTTAACACATTTCTTCACCAGGCTGGCAACGTAGTTTGTACTACTTGCTTTAGTGCTGATAATGTAATATCAAGTTATATTTTTTCCCAAGCACTTCTACATGTATCAATTGCCATCACAACATCACCATGCAGAATGTGGGTGAGGTTTTATTAACGTAGTCATATACAGAAGCCGAAAGGTAATTAATTAGCATCATTACAGAGACAGTTTGCCACAAGTCAAAGCCAGAGCTCCGTAACAAGAAAGTTTTATTTTTTTAGGAATAGAGTGCCAGTATAAGAAGCTGAAGTCAGAACATGTAGCATAGTTGCTAGTGTCTCCAAGTCTGGAGTGGTAAGTTGTTTAGAAACACAAATATAAATGTTTCTGTAACTCATGGAGTTCCAGGAACACTATAGCATTTTGTTGGAGATGTGAAGATTTTTAGTATCCTGTGGAGTTGAAAGAACATATCTTCTTGACTCTGGGCTTTATAGGATAAGTACTCCTACCCTTCTGTCCTCTCAAATTATGTGACACTCATGGCTCTCCCTAGGCATTTTACCAGAACAGCAATAGAATTCTCTCCCCTGAATTTCTGGTCAAAAAAGATGAATATGTGGAGGAAAATGTGCTTAATTATTAAGCAACCCAGTAATCCCTCAGGAGCTTCCCTGGTGGCTCAGACGGTAAAGAATCTGCTTGTGATGCAGGAGATGTGGGTTTGATCCCTGGGTGGGGAAGGTCCCCTGGAGAAGGAAATGGCAATCCACTCCAGTATTCTTGCCTGGAGAATCCTATGGACAGGGGAGCCTGGTGGGCTACAGTCCATGGGGTTGCAAAGAGTCTGACATGACTGAGTGACTAACACTTTCAATATATCCCTCAGTTGAGAGCAGAAGTGAGCAGTGGCAGCTGTAACTATTCGGGTGCAGAATAATTCAAAATCAAAGTTTGGATAACTAGGAAGTTTATCACAGTATAGAAAGCATAAAAAACTACAAACTACAAAGACTTAGATCCAGGATCAGTATTTAGAAGACTACTGATCGGCAAGTACAAGAGTACAAGATCAGCAAGCCCATCCTGGGTAGATTTGGCTTCTGGTAAGTTGGGACCTAGAAACTGAGGCAGACTGCACAAAGTTCCATGATAAAATATATGAAAACTACAGTGTAGAACTATGTCTCTTTTCCCAGAAAACCGTGACAGTGGCTTCTAAAAGCTGGATTCCTCAGTTATATTTTTAAAATACAGTAATTTTTGATAACAAGGTTAAATATGTCACACTGGGGAGAAAGTTGAGCATGCCAAACATAGCAAGTACTGTATATAAAATATCGTTTCTGAGTTTTTACTCTTGGAGACAGAATGATTAAGGTAGAAAGTATCAAGGGCATATTCATTGTAGGTTTATTTGTAGCTGGAGCCTCGACACCATAGAAACTCTTTCTGGCAAGGGAACAGATTAAACCTTCCTCTTGGCCCCAGCACCCTAGAGTTCTACACCTGTTAGAGACGTCAACATGTGAAGTTCATGTTAGAGCTGCCTAAGCCAGTAGGCAAATAAAAGCTATTCCAAGACAATGAGTAAAGCAGGCTGCAAGCATTTTGCAAAGCATATTAGTATGAAACAGTATAAATCAACAGGTGCAAAAGAGCGATGAATATTTTCATATCCAAGACCGATCATACTGGAGGGAAGTAGCACCAGCCCTAGGGCAGCACAGCACAGAGATACCCAGCATGTCTGGGGCCATCCAGGAAGACGACGGTCCCTGCTGAACCATCTGATGCTCTGCTGTTAGTCATGCCAGCCACGTGTGCTTGCCTGTGTCTTTAGAGGACCTGAAAGTCAATTTCAGAACCTTATTGCCTTGCTATTTATATTTGTATTTTTTTTTTTTGTCTCTGAGTGTGGGTTGAGTCATTCCCAATGAGTACTTCTGGCCGACTCATGTTCCTCAGTTGAGAGAACCCCTCAGGGGATTGTTATATTTAGACACCTTAACTGAGTGGACCCTGAACTACTGGTAATTGTGGAGATTCTGACCTCCAGTAATTACTGTATTAGCAGGTCTGGTTTCTGTCTCAGTAGCAATTTATACCTCGCTGTTCTCTGAGTGATAGTGGTTAGAGTCCTTTCCATACACTGCTTCCGGAATCATATGCTCTCAGAATTATAGTATAAGCTAAGGTTTCATTGCTGTCTTTGCCACATAATTCACAATAATATTTGTGCACTTTCTTCTAAAGGTGGTTTTCGGGAAACTATTAGATAGGGATTAATCTATCTCCCTGGCATACACATACACAGGAGAAAACATAAACTTTATTGACCAGGAGACCACAGTATCATGCAAGGTCGTGGGCTGGATAATGTGTCTACAGGACTTCTTTTCTCTGAATTAAGACCTATTAGTAAACTGTCACTGAGGGAGCTCTTCTAGCCAGGTGACGGACTGTTTGTGGGTAACAAACATGGTGCTCATTGGCGTAAAGCCTTCACTGATCCGCATCCCCCGTGGATCCGCCTCAAAGTCCATCACGGACCGTCTGAAACGTCATCTTCTGCTCTCCCTGCCTCGCATTTTATGCTGTAGTGGCTGCACACTGTTTGTGGTTCCCTGACCACAACACACTGTTTATTGCCTTTTTCCCTTGGTTTGTACCCTCCCCTCTGGGATAGCTTCACCTCATTCCTTCTGACTCTCCATGCTAAAGAATTTTTTTCCAACAATCTCCTCTTTTAGCAAGACTTTCAGATAATTTATCTCTCCTGCTCTTTTCCACTTCCATCAGGCCTTCTGTTCTCAGCTGGTTGGCCAAGATGCCCCTCTGAGTTCCCACTGACCTCAGTGAAGATCACTGTGAAACACATTTATTTATTTGTCTGTCTCCTCCAATAGATTCCAAGTTCCTTGAAGGCAGAAAGTCTATTTTTTATTCACCTTTGGCTTTCCCACTGTCTAGTTCGATGCTTGATATATTGCAGGTGAAATAAATACTATTTATATAATTGAAATGATATTATCATTTCAAAAAATAGCAAGCAGTTTTGAGAAACCCAACAGAAGTTGTGACAGAACACTTAGTCAAGTTCAGTTTTGAAGTCCAGCGAGAATGATAGCATAGATCTGCATTCATTTCCGCTTATGTGGGTTTACAACCAAATTGGCAAACAAGTGGTGTAAAGAAAGCAAGAAACAAGGAGTAAGGTGAATGAATGGCTCTCATATACTTCCTCTCCTTGTAAGGAAAGCTATGACAAACTTACACAGAGTATTAAAAACCAGAGACATCAATTTGCTGACAAAGGTCTGTATAGTCAAAGCTATGGTTTTTCCGTAGTCATGTATGGATGTGAGAGTTGGACCATAAAGAAGGTTGAGCACTGAAGAATTGATGCTTTTGAACTACAGAGTTGGCAAAGACTCTTGAGAGTCCCTTGGACTGCAAGGAGATCAAATCAGTTAATCCTAAAGGAAATCAACCCTGAATATTCACTAGAAGGACTGATGCTGAAACTCCAATACTTTGGCCACTTGAAGTGAACAGCTGACTCACTGGAAAAGACTCTGATGCTAGGAAAGATTGAAGGCAAAAGGAGAAGGGGGCGACAGAGGATGAGATGGTTGGAAGGCATCACTGACTCAGTGGACATGAATTTGAGCAAACTCCAGGAGATGGTGAAGGACAGGGGAGCCTGGTGTGCTGCAGTCCTGTGGTTGCAAAGAGTTGGACACAACTGAGTGACTGAGCTGAACTGATAAAATAAAATAAAAATTTCAAGAAAATAATGAAAGTTCAGGCTGAGGTTACAAAAACTTTATTTGTATGCTTCATTAATAAAAGCTGTAGAAATACAAAGAAGGGCTGATGAAATTTTCCACCTACTATGAGACAGGGAGCATTTCACATCTTAAGAAATGGTATTGTTCTGTTTTCTCAAACAATGTGTGCATGTGTTTGGCTGGGGAGGAAAAGTGGTGACCGCTGATTACAAACCTGTGCCTTTTGAATGTGTGGATCATCCTTCTTGGTCTACTTTAAATATACTGGAGTGCATCTTCTGGAAGATACAGAGTGACTCATGCTGTCTCATTGGGATAACATGGGCTTTTCCTGTTTTCAGGCACTTAGTTCTGGTCCAGCCACTCACTGTACCATTTGTAATTCTATTTTGGACTTCTGGAAGGTTAGCAAGGTTGAGTAAAGTTAGCTCCAGAGTCAGGCTGTAGGATTTAATGTACGTTTAAAAATCCCTGTCATGGTGTCCTGGAATTTCAAACTTTCCCATCTGCCATCCTACCAGTTTTATTTCCTGTTCCTCCCCAACCAGTACCCTCTGCTCTTGTTGTTATTATTGGTTAATTGCTAATTGGTGTGTCTGACTCTCTTGCGATCCCATGGACTGAAGCCTGCCAGGCTTCTCCATCCATGAAATTTCCCAGGCCAGAATACCAGAATGGGCCCTTTTCTTCTCCAGGGGATCTTCCTTACTCAGAAATCGAACCCTTGTCTCCTACACTGACAGGCAGATTCTTTACCACTGAGCCAAACTCTCTGCACTACTGGACTTCTTATCCCCCAACCCCCTTGTCCTGAGAACTCGCTGTGCTTCTTTCTGCCTGTGTTCCTTTGCTCCTACTTTTTCCCTGTGACTGGGATGTTCTTTTTTTTTTTCTGCTTTATCTATTTAATATCTGGGAATTCTTCAGGTTGCAATCATCTACCACCTCCTCTCATCAATCTTCAAGTTTTCAAACATATTTATTTCTCTCTTTTTGAACTCTTATAAAAATTTTTATTTTATCTGAGGTTGTTATCTTTATTTAGTGTTTCAGGTGCGTGTTTTGGCCTTAACAAATCCCCATAGTAACTCCCATCCTTGAGATTCTGACTCTCGATTGTCTCCTTAACCAAACAGCAAACTCTATAAAGGGGGTGATTTATTTTCTGAAGCCACTTATAATGTTTAGAGGGCTTCCCTAGTGGCTCAGACAGTAAAGAAATCTGCCTGCAATGTGGGAGACCAGGGTTCAATCCCTGGGTTGGGAAAAGATGCCCTGCAGGAGGGCATGGCAACCCACATCAGTAGTCTTGCCTGGAGAATCCCCATAAACAGAGGAGCCTGGTGGGCTACAGTCCATTGGGTTGCAAAGAGTCGAATACGACTGAGCATAAGCACAGAGCAGCACACAACATTTAGAACAGCACAAAGCACACGGATGCCTACTAAGTACAGTACTGCTGAGAAGAAATAAAAGCCGACATTAAAAAATGGAGAAAGACATGTATCTTCATGGAGAAGATGTAGATAGGTGAACAGAATGAAACCATTTGTGTTCAGTTGATAAAATTAACATTGGTTATCTAAATTTTTTGCTCATCTCATTCAGTTCAGGCGCTCAGTCGTGTCTGACTCTTTGCGACCCCACGAATCGCAGCACGCCAGGCCTCCCTGTCCATCACCAACTCCCGGAGTTCACTCAGACTCACGTCCATCGAGTCAGTGATGCCATCCAGTCATCTCATCCTCTGTCTTCCCCTTCTCCTCCTGCCCCCAATCCCTCCCAGCATCAGAGTCTTTTCCAATGAGTCAACTCTTCACATGAGGTGGCCAAAGTACTGGAGCTTCAGCTTTAGCATCATTCCTTCCAAAGAAATCCCAGGGCTGATCTCCTTCAGAATGGACTGGTTGGATCTCCTTGCAGTTCAAGGGACTCTCAAGAGTCTTCTCCAACACCACAGTTCAAAAGCGTCATTCTTCGGCGCTCAGCCTTCTTCACAGTCCAACTCTCACATCCATACATGACCACAGGAAAAACCATAGCTTTGACTAGACAGACCTTAGTCTGCAAAGTAATGTCTCTGCTTTTGAATATGCTATCTAGGTTGGTCATAACTTTTCTTCCAAGGAGTAAGCATCTTTTAATTTCATGGTTGCAGTCACCATTGCATAGCTGACAGTAAACTGAGTTTAGTTTCACTTTCAGGGCCACCCAGTCAGTGAGCAGTCGAGCTAGAATACAAATCCAGGCCAGCTGATCCCAGAGCCTCTGACCTACTGGGCATGTTGTGCTGCCTGTTTATCACTAGCCATTGACAGAATTTAAGGTTCTTATGTTTTCTTATTTAGATGCCCTATTCTCTTTAAAGGGCAGTTGTGACTTTGCCAGCCATTTA
Organism: Aepyceros melampus; assembly: GCA_006408695.1. Lineage (NCBI taxonomy): Eukaryota > Metazoa > Chordata > Mammalia > Artiodactyla > Bovidae > Aepyceros > Aepyceros melampus. The sequence continues at coordinate 189,109 of SJXQ01006687.1, read as the reverse complement.
CTTCCTATCCTCAGGTCTTGGTTTTAGTATAAACTGGACTGGCTTGGAGAATTGGCACAGAAAATATAAGATGTAGGGCTTGGATCCTGTAAGATCCAGAGTTCTCCAGAGAAATGGAACAAAATGAACTATTATGGATACAATGGTCTCTCCCATCGCTGGGCAGGTGTTAGTTAGAAAACCATTGGTGTCTTGAGTGTGAACCTGAGTTTTGTAGTAAAGGTAAAGGTTTACTACTTGAAGTCATGCCTTCAAATTCTGACTCTAGTTTTTCCTTTTGGTTTTGGGTCTGGTAGGAATATTCTTGTGATTTTTATTTTGATACAGTAGAATGTAAAGAATCGTAGAACCGTAACTCAATGAAAAAGCCCATGTCCAGAGACCACTGGTGAGCACAGTATTCTGTTTTCTAGGATGGGAGTTGCCTCATGTATTGGAACTGGTCTGTTATAAAATCTCATAAGCAAACTAACACTGAGATGCTATTATTAACTGTGTGTGTGTAAATGTCGACGTTGGGACAAAAATCAAGATATCCTTTTTCTATTTTAACATACATTTTTTAGTCTTCATTTCTTTCTGTAGAAACTGCAAATATCACATGCAGAAATTTCACTTCTTCAGTTTCCTGAGCTCATAGGTCACATTGCTTTTTTTCTGAAATCTCTACCTGGCTCAGTAACCAAGGCAACAAATCCCTGGTTAATGATTCACTAGAAATTCACCATGGAGGTGGCTTATTAGTTTTTTCCCCCAAGAGCTGGGATAAAAAGCTTGCTCGTGGTTTTTTTTTTTTCATCTATTTCTCCTTTCTCTCTTACTTGCAATCCTGACAACTTAAATTTAATTAAAATCAATAGGTAAAAATATCCAGGACTTCACCAGACTATTTGGGGATTTATGGTGTTTGTATATGTAAATACAAAATGTTAGTAAGTTTAACAATATTTTATGACTTCTTTCAGTTTTCATTTTTGACAAGTGGATAATAAAACAGAAATAATTTTAGGATGGTGATTTTAGGTTTAAGCAGTATCCTAGTCCTTTGAAGAGCTCTTTGGAGAAGGCATCTTTAAGAAGGTAAAGCGCCTGTTTGCAATGCAGGAGACCTGAGTTTGATCCCTGGGTTGGCAAGATACCTTAGAGAAGAAAATGGCAACCCACTTCAGTACTCTTGCCTGGAAAATCCCATGGACAGAGGAGCCTGGTAGGCTGTAGTCCATGGGGTCGCAAAGAGTTGGGCAAGACTGAGAGACTTCACTTTCACTTTCAAGATGCCTTCAGGGAAAGAAGATAGGACAGATAAAAATCTGACAGAAATTTGAATGGAAAAAAAAGCCAAACAAGCAAAAACTAAACTAAAAAATCCTTGAAGGTGAAGGTGAAGCTGAAGGTGAAGTCGCTCAGTTGTGTCCGACTCTTATCCTTGGCATTGCTTCAAAACTATTCCACAATATGCAAAGATACAGTTTTACTGGATGAATAAGTCCAAATACAATTTTGGAAAAATGATTTTCTTCCAAAGTATTTAAAAAGAAGCAAGCAGGAGAGGAAATGATAGAATGACATTTGACTTGTTTCTCAAGTGTTCACAAAGGAGAAAAAGGCAGTGACACTGGTGACACAGTTGCCTGCCTGAAAGTGCTAAAAGGCCTCTTAAGGAAGGCACCAAGGAACAAGGGAGAGACATTAGCCGTGGACTTTTAACACGTTCCCTCTTGCCATGGGGAGCTTTTAGTGCCATGTTAGATGTGGTAAAAATAGCTAAAATCATGAGTCAAGACCTGTTAACTCAGGGAGATCTTTTAGGACCCTATTAAGAATTGCAGATGATTAATACAAAAATTAGACTTCATAAATTGATAGAAAGTATTTATCTATGGTGTTATAGTTGTTCATATGTCAAAAGACAGATAATGAATGAGAACCACATGATTTTGTTATATTGAGATCTTGAGAAGAGTACACTAAAGGACAGTGGAAGTCTGAGTACATCATTAGTATATCTGTTATTTTATATCATACAAATCTGGAAATCATTTCTGGAAGAAAAAAAATAAGAATTTCATTCAATAGTACTGTGGAATGTGTTTGCCATTCAGTTCAGTTCAGTTCAGTTGCTCAGTCATGTCCGACTCTTTGTGACCCCATGAATCGCAGCAAACCAGGCCTCCCTGTCCATCACCAACTCCCGGAGTTCACTCAGACTCACGCCTATCGAGTCAGTGATGCCATCCAGCCATCTCATCCTCTGTCGTCCCCTTCTCCTCCTGCCCCCAATCCCTCCCAGCATCAGAGTCTTTTTCAATGAGTCAACTCTTTGCATGAGGTGGCCAAAGTACTGGAGTTTCAACTTTAGCATCAGTCCTTCCAAAGAACACCCAGGGCTGATCTCCTTTAGAATGGACTGATTGGATCTCCTTGCAGTTCAAGGGACTCTCAAGAGGCTTCTCCAACACCACAGTTCAAAAGCATCAGTTCTTCGGCGCTCAGCCTTCTTCACAGTCCAACTCTCACATCCATACATGACCACAGGAAAAACCATAGCCTTGACTAGATGGACCTTAGTCGGCAAAGTAATGTCTCTGCTTTTGAATATGCTATCTAGGTTGGTCATAACTTTTCTTCCAAGGAGTAAGCGTCTTTAATTTCATGGCTGCAGTCACCATCTGCAGTGATTTGGGAGCCCCCCAAAATAAAGTCTGACACTATTTCCACTGTTTCCCCATCTATTTCCCATGAAGTGATGGGACCAGGTGCCATGATCTTCGTTTTCTGAATGTTGAGCTTTAAGCCAACTTTTTCACTCTCCTTTTTCACTTTCATCAAGAGGCTTTTGAGTTCCTCTTCACTTTCTGCCATAAGGGTGGTGTCATCTGCATATCTGAGGTTATTGATATTTCTCCCAGCAATCTTGATTCCAGCTTGTGTTTCTTGCAGTCCAGCGTTTCTCATGATGTACTCTGCATAGAAGTTAAATAAGCAGGGTGACAATATATAGCCTTGACGTACTCCTTTTCCTATTTGGAACCAGTCTGTTGTTCCATGTCCAGTTCTAACTGTTGCTTCCTGACCTGCATTAGGGAACATAATAGCAACACTATGGACCACACACAGGGTTACTAATCTGACAAAATTTATTGCTAAGGAAAATAATAGCAAATTACCTGAAGGGCAAAAGTGGATGCAGTACAAGTGGCTATGGGTTGGTTTTTTTCCACTGTGTCCATGTTCCCCCACCACAGTTTTGCCCAGAGGCCATTCTGCCTCCCCTCCTGGCCCAGAAGCTTTGAGTTGGAGTTGCCTCCACCCTGGTCTCCTTACCCAAGCTAAGCCAGTCAGAAACACTGACCTGGCCAATCTCTACAAAGACTCAACCCAGGCTTCTGTTGGAGCTTTTGCTTGACTTTCGCTCTGGCTTTGGATTATGTGTAAAGATAAGAGGAGCCTGAAGTTGCAGGACTCACTGCAGGGAGAGAAGCAAAGAACACTGCTGATGTCATCTGAGTCTTGAATAAAGAATCTCTCAAGTTCCTACTTAGTGTGTCCTTTCATTTAAAAGAACAGTAAATATTTTTTTGTATAAGTCAATGTGAGACTTTTCTCCTACTTCCAACTAGAAGAAGAGAAGCAGAATTCCTAAAGCCATCCATAAGGCGCAGAACTCCTGAGATGAACAGTAGGGCTGAGTAGTTCAGTCTCACTCATGCAGGAGACCTTCTTTTGGTTAATGACTGGAATATTAGAAAATAATTTAAAGGCAGGTACTATGCTTTCAGGACTTCCCCAGTGGCTCACTGGTAAAGAATCCACCTGCAGTGCAGGATCTGGGGTTCGATCCCTGTATCAGGAAGATCCCCTGGAGAAGGGCATGGCAACCCACTCCAGTATTCTTGCCTGAAGAATCCCCTGGACAGAAGAGTCTGGTGGGCTACATTCCTTGGGGTTGCAAAGAGTCAGACATGACTAAAGCAACTTAGTATGCATGTACTATGCTTTCAGGAAGGCTATATTTTAGTTAAGGAAAAAGAGCAGTAGCAAAACCCCAAAGAACTATTAGGCGTTGTGTTCTACTATTCTGATTTTGTAAATATACAAAGAATGCACCAGAGGGAGGAGATAATGATTAATCATGAAAAGCCTGTTTTAAGGAGATGGACAGTATGTAGAGAATAACTAGGCTAAATGCCTATGATTCATGGGTCAAAATTTAAGTGCTTATTATGGTGGATAGTTTGGAAATTTTGAAAATTTCTTAGAGTTTATTCCACTGAGATCATCTATACTGGTTAACATTTTAGTATCAGGTAAATCACCAGGTCACTTTATGGTGTTTGAACAAATACTGGAAAGAAATATTTCAGTTTTTGCAAAATAAATTGGGAACCAGTTTAGCAACTGAGAGGATATTTTCAATGCCTTTGTAGCAGATATGAACACTTTCCATTAATTATGTGATTCTCCTTGAAAGAATGAATACTCTCATTTTAACCACCTGGAAGTGGTTTGATGCCTTCTAGACTTTTCTTTTTCCTTTGCCTTGTGAGAACATACTGCAGATTTATTATTCAGTTATAAGAAATGCTTATTTTCCAACTATTTTTTTCCTATTCTCCAAAGGTAGCATTGGAATCAATTGAAGATCAGTCAGAAATGATGTTTTGATATTTTCATGCATTAGTACAAGTGCTGCTGCTGCTGCTGCTACATCACATCAGTCGTGTTCAACTTTGTGCGACCTAATAGACGGCAGCCCTACAGGCTCCTCTGTCCCTGGGAGTCTCCAGGCAAGAATACTGGAGTAGGCTGCCATTTCCTTCTCCAATGCATGAAAGTGAAAAGTGAAAGTGAAGTCACTCAGTTGTGTCCGACTCTTAGCTACCCCATGGCCTGTAGCCTACCAGGCTCCTCCATTCATGGGATTCTCCAGGCAAGAGTACTGGAGTGAGTTGCCATTGCCTTCTCCGAGTACAGACTGAGTACCTCTTTATTTTAAACTTAATAGGAAGGGCCTAGGGCACTTCGGTGATGCAGAAAAGTCAGCAAGTTAGTTATAAAGGACTGTAGTCTTCTCACTGGAATACCGAGAGTACAAGAAATCCTGACATCATCACTGACCACCAGTGAAAAAGAGTGGGTAGATTTTTCTATAATAAAAAATAAATGAAACATACATTGTGAGCCTACGGTGGACAGTAGTATAACTACAGGGTTTTGGTCTGAAATCCTGAATCTGTTGTGAGAAAGGAGGGAATTCAATTTGTAAATGAAAAGAATAGAAGAGGTAGTGGAAAATATAGTGAGCAGAGTAGCATTTTTTTCAGAAATACTGATTTATTGTGCGTCTATTTTATTCATTTCTACTGCAAAAAAAAAAAAAAAAACCAACTCAGAACATTTCGGATATTTAAGAGTTCTGTACATCTGGTCTGTCTTTGAACTTGCAACTTAAGTTAAATGGAAATAGGACACTGGCAAAGTTGACAGGGTAGGATACTGAAGTCTGTTTTTTTTTTTTTAAGTTGTCAAAGTGAAATTGTCTTAGCTTTTCTCATAAAATAATTGATTGTCAGAAAATAAACAAAAATGAAGTTGATGTCATCCTGCTGGTTTGTGTTACAAAGCATAAAGCAGTGGTTCTTATGATATATTACAGCTGAAGAATAAAATTAACAGACTGTCAAATTAACATAGTCTTATGACATCATACTCTCTAAGAAGTTTGCCAGAATTTTCTTCCTTAAGTCTTAAAAGGAAACAAAGAGGCAAATAGAGCCCTGAAAACTAGTCCCCCTCCCATCTAAGAAAGGAGAAGTCTAGGATAGACTAGAGGCCAGTTTGGCCTTTCCGAGGCAGATTCGATGTTTCTTTCAGTTATTATTATGACCCATTGCTGGTCATTGAAACCAAGTTATTAAATGCCCACTGGGTAATAAATAGTTTAATAAAAAAAAAAGAAAGAAAATCTCTTAATGGGTTTGGGAGTTAAATGCTTTTCAAAGACATTGTGTTTTAAGGTAACTTGAAAATCCTGGCTGTGAAAGAGTTTTAATCAGAGGTAAAGAAAACACTGTGTCACCTCCTACTTAGCAAAAAGAGGTGGTGAAAAACATTTTAGACCCTGGAAAATGGACCAAGGTAGTCTTTTCTAGGCAGAAAAGCTCAGATGAGTAATTCTGAGCAAAAATCCTGGCTGTGAAAGAGTTTTAATCAGAGGTAAAGAAAACACTGTGTCACCTCCTACTTAGCAAAAAGAGGTGGTGAAAAACATTTTAGACCCTGGAAAATGGACCAAGGTAGTCTTTTCTAGGCAGAAAAGCTCAGATGAGTAATTCTGAGCTGGCACTTTGTGTTTGCTTCTCCAGATCCACCTTCCACATTTTTTACTTTAGAGTTCACTCTCGGTGTTGTATATTCTATGGTTTTAATGAAGGTATAATGACATGTATACACCGTTACAGTGTCATACAGGGTCGTTTCACTGCCCTGAAAAACCTCTGTGTTCTGCTTATTCCTTCTTCACTCTCTGCACGCCTGCTACTGCTTTCCAGTGTCCTTGTATTAATACGTTTATGCTTTCTTGTAAAAACAGCTCCTTCACAGTTTTGTTAGTGGGGATTGGTAGGTGTGTGTGTTCAGTCCTGTCCCAGGATAACCAGCCAGAAAAGAATATTTTCCCAAACTGAATGATGTACATTTTATTTTGTTTCTCAAGTCGAAGGGTCTAAAAATAGCAAATCAGTATACTAATACAATAGTTAAAAATTACATCTCATGATGTTTCATTTTTGCTTTGGATTAGACAGTGGAACATCTAAATAGTTTTTTTTTTTTTTTTTCCTGAAGGATTTGGACACTGTCTTTCAGCAAAATCAATACAGTTGGTAGGGTGTTTCACCCTTTCCTTCACAAATACTATTAAAACCTCAACACTTAAAAATGATAAGACTTCAGAGTGATCATTTTGCTCAACACATAATTTATAAGTAACTGAGACCAGGCAATCAGTGGCAGCTTGAAGCTGTACCTTCTGTTTCTGGAAGAAGTGAAACTAGAGCCCAGGTGTTCTGAGGGAAGACTGATGATGATGGAAAAGGAGAGGAGGAGGTTGTGGGTCAGGGAAGAAAATCAGTAAAATACAAGCCTGAGAAAAAATTGTCTCTTAACTGAAGTATGCCTGGTGTTGGTGACATTTATGCTTCTTTAAACTCTCTCTTCATTGGGAGATGATGCTTCCCACATGTTCA
>SJXQ01006687.1:115069-181747 GCA_006408695.1 Aepyceros melampus | reverse complement strand
CCTGGGTGAAATAGGGGGAGGGGATAGAGAGGTTAAAAAGCCTCCAGGTATAAAATAAATAAGCCATGGGATGTAATATACAGCATAAGGAATGTGGTCAATAAGGTAATAACTTTGTATGGGGACAAACGGTTACTAGCCTTATCATGGTGATCATTGCGTAATGTGTATGTGTCAGATCACTACGTGGCACTCCTGACACTGATGCAGTGTTGAAAGTCAGCCATGCTTCAGTAAAAAATGTGGATATGTTGCTTCTCTATGAAGGCATGAGAAGAGGCATTCATAGGTTGCTCTAATGATGAAATTCTAGATGTCTTGATTGTCTTATGTAGGCGGATCATTTTGCAACCATCGTTCTTTGCAGATCATCTCGGTTAATCTTCTATTTCTGGCCACTTTGTGAGACCACCCTGACGGCCCTCCTCACTTCCCCCAAAGGGGAGATTTCTGGAAATCTTTCTTTCAATGAGATCTTTAGCTCAGTTTGAACTTCTTCCTATCTATGGTAACTGTTGGATTCTTCATCAAATTCTGTTTTATTTAGCTAGTGATATTTGGAAATCTCTTACATAGTTGATAAAATTTCATTATCATTTTTTAAACTGCTTAGTTATAAAGTTTGGGTACAAATTAAGAAATTATAATTAATTAAATTTTAGAAAAGATGAGATATCATTAAGTCCAAAATAAAGAATTTTCCTTTATACTAATAATGATTAATGATAAAATATATTAATAAAATGACCTTCATAATAAAATACATGAGTAACCTTAGCAAAAAACCACTTGAGAAGTATATGAAGAAATTTTATGTAAACTTACTTGTATTTGGTTGAAACAGAACTAAATCTTTACATAAATTTGGTAAGAACTGATATCATAAAGGTATTTACTTTTCCTAATTTAACATATAGATTAATATAGTTTTGATTAAATTCACTGACAGAATTATTTTTTGAGTAGGACACTTTTACTGAAATTTTTGTGGAAGAATAACTGGGCAAGATATGCAAAGACATTTTAAAAGGAAGCATTATGTATAATTGCCATGTAATAGAAGATATTATTAAATTATAGTACTTAAAAGTGTGTTTCTGATACAAAAATAGACAAAAAGTAATGGAAAAGGTTAGTCCAGAAACAGACTCTAATATATGATTAAGTAGGCATAATGAATAAATATAAAACTTGTAAGTTTTAAATAGCTAATTAAGGAAACTTGGCTAGAAAAATTTATAAATCTGGTTCAAATCCTTATAATTTTCAAAAGAAATTTAGATGTCCTGATGAATTAAATTAAAACTGTCAGACTATAAAAAGTTAGATGAATATGTACAGAAATACCTGACATCTCTAGGTATAAGAACTTTCTAGGCTTAAATTGATAAAAGAAGTTACATAGAAAATTTAATAGGTTTTTATCTAAAACAGAAAACCTTTTTGTAAGGAAACAAAACCCTAAACTAAAAGGCAAATAAAAATTATATAAAATGATGGGCTTATGTGTGTGTGTGTATATATATATATTTATATGACTAAGAACTAAAGTCTTCACAATATATCAAAAAACAATAGATATCAATGTTGAAATATCCTGGAAAGGAAGAAGACCATTTACAGAGTACTGGGTAAGAAAATACTACTGTAGAGATAATGTTTATCTTCTCCAGTAGAGAAATGTAAAGTGAAATAAGGAAGAAAAGTTGTATTTTTATTATTATTTTTTAAAAAGATAATTGGTGCTAGAATGAGGATTTGTTATTGCCTCTGATAGTATAAACTAGAAACTTATGCAGTTTAGCAATATGTACCAAGAGCTTTAACAAAGAAGGTCTTTGAAGTAAGTATATGGCTTAAGGAAATCCAGTCGAAAGAAATAACCCTGACACCAAATGTACAAGCAAAATAAGCAAAAGTAGACAAGTGGGACTACATCAAACTAAAAAGCTTCTGCACAGTAAAGAAAACAGTCAACAGAATGAAAAGGAAACCTACAGAATTGGAGAAAATATTTACAAACCATATATATGTCAAGAGGTTAATATATCCAAAAACATAAGGAACTCTTAAAACTCAACTAAAAAATCAACAAATAACCCAATTAATAAAGGGAGAACAGACACTTCTTCAAAGATGTCCAAATAGCCAACAGGTAGGTATATGAAAAGATGCTCAACATCATTAATCATCAGGGAAATGCAAATCAAAACCACAATGAAATATCATATCACGCCTGTTGGGATATATATAGTATCAAAAAAATAAAAGATAATACATGTTGGCAAGGATGTGAAAAAAATTGGAATCCTTGTGCAATGTAACATAAGGAACTCTTAAAACTCAACTAAAAAATCAACAAATAACCCAATTAATAAAGGGAGAACAGACACTTCTTCAAAGATGTCCAAATAGCCAACAGGTAGGTATATGAAAAGATGCTCAACATCATTAATCATCAGGGAAATGCAAATCAAAACCACAATGAAATATCATATCACGCCTGTTGGGATATATATAGTATCAAAAAAATAAAAGATAATACATGTTGGCAAGGATGTGAAAAAAATTGGAATCCTTGTGCAATGTTGGTGGGAATGTAAATTGGTGAAGTCACTATGGAAAACAGTATGGAGGTTCCTCAAAAAATTAAAAATAGAACTGCCATATGATCCATCAATCTCACTTTTGGATAGTCATCCAAAATAAAAAAGGATTTGAAGGCTGAGGAAACAAAAGGAGTTTTTTGAATTCTGTAACGTTTCCCCTTTGTAGCTTCTCCTTTTTGTATTTTGTCTCCATAAGAAATATCAAGTGAAGCCAAGCGATCAGTGATGGGGCAGTCAGGGCTTTGGTAAAACAAGATTCAGGGCTGTGGGTTTGAGAAGATTGGCAAAGGCCCCCATGCAGCCTGGCTGGTGACAGACACGTGGACATGGTTGCCTGGAAAATCCCATGGACAGAGGAGCCTGGCAGGCTACATCCATGGGGTCACAAGAGTCGGACACGACTTAGTGACTAAACCACCACCTCAGGGTGGAAACTTCCTGATTCTTGACCCACATATGCACACTTGAACTCAAAGATGAAAAGTCACCCTCAGGTCCCCCTGGACATCCTTCAGGGCAGATCCCTGGGACAGTGCAGGGCTAAGCGCTGGCAAAATTAATTTTTTTCCTTATCTATTTAGATTTGTTAATTGGAGGCTGATGAAGCAATAGAACATCTTTGAGCTTGGGATCCGGTGAAACACAGGCTATTTTCCTTAGAGGAATATATAGTTCAGGGAAAAAAAAATCTGAATTGAATTTGTTTTGCTCACACCTGCCAGGTTATAGATACTGCTATAAAAGAAAGTTTTGCTAGATAATAGCCAGGGAAAATTCCTGTATCTTCAGGACCTGCTTCCTGGTCTCTTGAGAGGGGCTGTTAATAAATCCTCAGATGGGAATGGGAAGGAGAGGACACTTTCCTGGCACATAAAATATTAATTTAAAAATTTGACAGAAAACAGCAAAATTCTGTAAAGCAATTATCCTTCAATAAAAAATAAATTAATTAAAAAAATTTGATCAAGGCAGTTCAGCAGTAAACCTGTACACTGTCTTCTGAAAAGTACTCTTCTGCTGAAAATTTTTTTTAAGTCACAGAGAACTACAGTGGGCCTGGCAGAATTCCTTTTTGTTTCTATTAGGCAGGGGTTCAAGCTTTAAAACACCCGGAAATTCTGTCATCTATACTTTCCCATATATGTCACTACAAAATTAAAGAAAATCAGGCCACTTTAGTGACCTGTGACCATGCAGCCTTCCCAGGTGGTGCAAGTGGTAAAGAATCTGCCTGTCAATGCAGGAGACACAAGAAACGTGGGCTCGATCCCTGGGTTGGGAAGATCCCCTGGAGCAGGAAATGGCAACGCACTCCAGTATTCTTGCCTGGAGAGTCTCAGAGACAGAGGAGCCTGGCGGTCTGTAGTCCATGGAGTCAGACATAACTGAGCACACGGCACACATGGTATGCAGCCTTAAAGGGCATATAACATCTGTCTGGATTGGGGTTCCTGAACTTTCTTCATTATCAGAACATTCCTTAAGTGGCATAGCTGGCTGTGAAATGTTTATTTTCCACACCTTCCAGCCTCAAAAATCTTCCTGGTCCCATGGGAGACATCAGCTCTGAAAGAAGGAAAATGGTCTTTGGCTTTCTACCATCTTTTCCCCCTCTTTTCTGTTTCTTTGTCCTCCTGCACACCTCTCTTCTACATGGATACACATGGAAACATCACACATACATGCAGACACAAATACACAGACTCTATGTACACACACACACTTGTAGACACCACCCACACATGCTCACAAACACCGTGTACACACACAGGAACCATACATGGACATCCCCCACACATACACAGACACCTCCCCTCTCCACATATGCATGAATAGACCTTAGATTTAGGCTTCTGCTGTATTTTAGTGGCTTTTAATGACATTTTTGTTTTTGTGGCTTTACCACAGTAATATTGTTTGGCAGTATTTGATATCATCTGAGAGTCCCTGTAGAGTTGGATCTCACTGTTTTCTTACGACCTCTCTAGTTCTATATGACCTAAGGCAAAGTGCTCTTCTTTATTGGGCTCTTGTAAGTAATCATGAGGCAAGATTAAAAACAGGCAGGCATGAGGAAATATGGAAAGATTAAAAAAGGAAGGCCTGATTGTGTGAAGACTGTCTTGTTCTGCCTGCTGCTCAGTCACTAAGTTGTCTCACTCTTTGTGACCCTGTGGACTATAGCCCACCAGGCTCCTCTGTCAATGGGATTTTCCAGGCAAGAATACTGGAGTAGTTTGCCATTTCCTTATTCAGGGCATCTTCCCAACCCAGGAATCAAACATGGGTCTCCTGCATTGCAGGTGGATTCTTTACTACTGAGCCACCTGGGAAGCCCTTTGTTCTGACTAAAGTCCAATAAAATCAGGGTTCTAGTGAATTTGCTAATTCTTTTTAGTTTACCTCAGTATAGGAAATACATGCTGAACTTGAATCTTTACTGAAAAATGCAAATATGTGAGTACACAATTATTTGTGAAATTCAAACTCAGTATTAACTGATTATCACAAATAACATTAATAAAGAAGAATCATTTCACTTCTAATGTTATTCTTGGTTAAGAAAAGCTAAGAGGGAGCCTGAGAAATGAATATGTTGATTGCAGGTTATAGTAAGAGGTAGTTAAAAAACCCAGCTTCTTCTTGTAATAATAATGATAGATTCTTAAACTGTAGGAAAAGTATAAAATGCAATGTAAAATTGATATCAGTAAAAATATTATTATCAGGGAAGAAAACATCAGGAAAAGAAAACTTCATAATATGTGAAGTCAAATATAAACTTTAGAAGACCAAGAACTTGCTTGGGATTATTGTTAATTTATATAAGTAAAAGCAAACACAACTTTGTAAGTCATCATTTCTTTTTAATTGAATGGTAGTGGAATGAAGAGTAGTTTCCAATTTGAAATAGGAAGATTTTCCTAGATTTTATGCAAAAGCAAGAAGTAATGCTTTCATATAATATAAACTCCTCAAAGAAATGTGATGGATTATTTTTCAGAAGGAACTGGATATTTCAAATTCATTGAGTTTTAATAATCTATAAATGTACAGTTTTCTAAACTTAAAAATGTGTTAGAAGAAGTCTTTTAAATTTTCTCTCCAAAATACTGAACTGTTAGGGTTTTATTTTTATATTTTAGTCTTGGACTGTGCAAAGAGGCTATTGACCTTCACTGTCAATGCACAGAAATTTATGTAATTCTCCAAGTAGAATAATGAATGTCATTCACATGACAATGTTGAGATTCTTCTGTTTGATCACAGTGTTTTCAGAGTGAAAGAAACATTCAACAATTGGAGGTTCAAAGTTCTAAATGTGACCTTCAGTAAGATGTCTCATTCAGCTTTGTTGCACAAAGTCTTTTCTTGTTGGCTTCAGGTAGGTTTGAAAAGAGTTAAAAGAGAGTTTTAATTATGAACTAAATTGAAAACAGATTTTTATTTTTGTTATTAATGCAAAAATCTCTTTAAATCATACAGTGGAAAAAACCATGAAGAAATGCCTATTCCATATTGAGCAGATTTGTCTGTATGAGTACAAAGGCGAAGACAATCCTTTGTTGTATTCTTTCACTGTTTTCAGGTTCTGACTCCATGTGTAGGACTTTGGATTACAATTGATTCTATACTGAATGGAGGGAAGAGTGTGTAACAGTGATGAATAATTTTTGTTGTATGATGTGCAAAGCCGCCCTCACAGGACCTAGAAAATGGTCTGCCGCATCTTTGGGAGTTTTCTTTCAAAATGTATTTGAAAAAAAAAAAGATTAAAACTTTCCAAAAGGCCTTTCACTGATTGAAGAGAAGTTTGAGGACTGAGGAGGAGGAGAGTAAGGAGAAGAGTATGAATCATGTACTGAATTGTGCATCAATGCAAAGGCATACAAAGCAATGAGCACACACGTAGCCTACTCTTCAAGAAATCAGGAAGGCTGTATCCAGATCTGAAATCCTTTCTTGAGCCTTTGGAGATATTTACAAAGTGATCTAACCTTTCAGTCTGAGTTGGGGATGATAGTGTGGGTGTTGGAGTGAGAGCAATTTAACTGTGACAGTTACTGCTTCATTGATCACCAGGCTTTATTCAGAAGGTGTGACATGCCTGGCAGTTGTCAACCAGGTACTATGTGCCAGTCCCTCAGAACAGGTTAACTCGAAAGAAGAATGTGTACATAGTCTCTTCAGAGAGAGAGTGAATCAGTTTAGGTTATGTTCTGGGAGCAAACAGTCCCAAATCATAGCACCCTAAAATGGTTCTAAGCCTTCTACTTGGGTTGAGGATTATGGGGCAATCATTCATACACACACACACACACACACACACACACACTCTCTCCTTGTGGGAAGAGGAATTTAAAAAATAAAAAGTATAATTTTATATTGTGTCCTCATCAGATTACTAAAAAAATAATATTTTGATTGATCCCTAGTGAGGTTTAATTGAGAACTTTATGTATCTGGAGGATAGCTTAATAATTTCTATTTTTTCTGAACCTAAACATCACTTATGTATGTGTGTGTTAGTTGCTCAATTGTGTCCAACTCTTTACAACCCCATGGACTATAGCTCGGAGAAAGCAATGGCACCCCACTCCAGTACTCTTGCCTGGAAAATCCCATGGATGGAGGAGCCTGGTGGGCTGCAGTCCATGGGGTCGCTAAGAGTCAGACACGACTGAGCGACTTCACTCTCACTTTTTACTTTCAAGCATTGGAGAAGGCATGGCAACCCACTCCAGTGTTCTTGCCTGGAGAATCCTAGGGATGGGGGAGCCTGGTGGGCTGCTGTCTCTGGGGTTGCACAGAGTCGGACACGACTGAAGCGACTTAGCAGCAGCAGCAGCAGGACTGTAGCTGGCCAGGCTCTTCTGTCAATGGAATTCTCCAGGCAAGAATACTGGAATGGGTTGCCTTTTCCTCCCTCAGGGGATCTTCCCAGGCCAGGGATTGGACCTTAGTCTTCTGCATTGGCAGGTGGATTCTTTACCACTGTGCCACCTGGGAAGCCCAAAATTTAACTTAGAGCATTTTAATTATGAGCAAGTTCCAATCCTTTTTGGACCTCAATCAGAGGCTAGAATGTCCTTTCTTATGTTTGCTTACTTCTCATGGTCCCTTTCTCTCCTACCTTTAACATGTAACTTATCTTAGACTTGGTACAAATACTCTTTATCTTCTTAAGTATACACAGTCATAAATTAAATAATTTATTTATAATCTCAGTAGGAAATTCAAACCTTTACCTGATCATAGTATTAATGTTTTAAAATGTTTCCCATGTGTATTTTTAAAGCATCTTATCTTTAAATGCTGTCTTTGAAGTTATAGTCTTTGAAAAAAGATCCTCTTCTATTAACTCAAACTGTAGTATGACTAGTTCAATTTGCCAAGATCTCTAAGTGCCTGTGGATTATCCAGGAATGTACCAGGGGATTGTGTGTACAGTTGCTGAGGCAGCTTAGTGAGGGCAGAGAAGGACAAGCCTGGTCCTATTTCAGCCCCTTGAGTTTCAACTTTGTAAAATCTAGTTGAGATAAAGTATGCACAATAGGGCTTCCCAGGTGGCTCAGTGGTAAAGAATCCACCTACCAAAGCAGTAGATGAAAAGAGATGCAGGTCCAATCCCTGGGTCAGGAAGATTTCCTGGAAAAGGAAATGGCCACCCGTTACAGTATTCTTGCCTGGAGAATGCCATGGACAGAGGAGCCTGGCGGGTTACAGTCCAGGGGGTTTCAAAGAGTCAGACATGACTAAGAGACTCAGCACAGCAACACATTGACAGCTGGCAGCTATTCACTAATCCTCTTAAGTCTCATGATAAGAACTGGAAAGTGGGGGTAAGAACTGGAAAATGGGGGTAAGAACTGTACCCACTCCCCCACATAGAATTATTGTAAAAAGTAAGTTAATTATAGCATAGAAGTGCTCAGATCAGGGGCTAACACAGTCAAGAAATCTAGTCTATAAATATGTGCAATAACAGAATATACACCCACATAGAAGTTTTTTCATATGAAAAACATTTTTGGAAATTTCTCAAGGACTGAAAGTACTAGAAATATGAGCTTATTGGAAAGTCTGGAAAAGATGAGGCAGCGTTTCTTTTATGAAACACTCAGGCAGATTTCGTAGAAAAGGAAACTCCTCTTGTCTGGTAACCTCACTGGCCACCGTCTGGCTTTGTTCATTAGGAGAATAATCCAAGCAGAGAAACCTGCTGGTTGCAGCAAAGGTTGGAGCACAGTGGGTTTCAGGTGCTTAGCAGGAGATACACAGCCACATTCCGTGTTCCTGGACACTTTCCGTCAAGGAGGGGTGTATTCTGTCGATATTATCTGGAAGATGCCTGCAGCCATGGGGTCAGACTCATGTCCTTGAGCAGTTTTTGTTTTCTTATAGAGAATCAAAATTTAAAAGAAGTGTGTGAAAGAATAGCTTTGACTGTGAGAGGCAAAAGATCAATATGAACCTTGATCTGATCTGAGGAACTTAGGGAGTTTCAATTTTATTATTTTAGAATTTGTATGGGATTATCTTGGTAGAAGAAATTATATGTATGTTTATATCTGTCTGTCTGTATCTATTAATATCTTTATCTATCATCTATGAATCTAGATGTATATAGTATACTAGAACAATAATACTGATTTGAATGATGAGTTTGAATTCTGATTTCATTTTTTAGTAACTGTCCTTTAGGTGTCAATAAATGCCTCTGAACTTGAGCTTTCTGCATCTTTGAAAGTTCTTATTTACTTCACAGAGTTGAGTGAGATATTTATGTAAAGGTGAAGGTGAAGGTGAAGTCGCTCAGTCGTGTCCGACTCTTTGCGACCCCGTGGAATGTAACCTATTAGGCTTCTCCGTCCATGGGATTCTCCAGGCAAGAATACTGGAGTGGATTGCCGTTTCCTTCTCCAGGGGATCTTCCAGACCCAGGGATTGAACCCAGGTCTCCCGCATTGGGGGCAGACACTTTAACCTCTGAGCCACCAGGGAAGTGTAAAAGGATTTATAAACAATGACAGTCACATATGTTAGTTATCCCTAATACAGTCTAGAGAATTTTACTATGTATTTATAGAAAGTAGAATTAGATTATCTGTTATTGTGCTCTAAAGTGGATGGCAATATTTTTCAGTTGTGTTATTGTAATTCTTGGTGATATGAAGATAAAACTTTAGTTATCAGATTTGCTTAATTGGTTCATACTTTGACATTCCCCATTTCACCAACAACTCCCACTGGAGAATTATAGCAATAGCGTAAGATATTTTCTTATTGGTAATTGGAGAAACACATAATGTTAACTTAATCTGGTTCAAATCAACATTTTCTTTTTCTAATTTAGTGTCACAAACTATACCATTAGTGAGTTAGCACTTTGAATTGAGACATTGTATATACAACAGTCCATTATTAAAATTCAAATAATGTATCTTTAGAAAGAATAAGAAAATAACCTGTGATTTTTTGATAATTAACATTGTATAGAAAAGAAATAAGATTCAAGATGACATTCCCTTGTAATTTTGAGGCATATCTGTCATCCTATTTAGCTTTTATTAATCTAAACCCTAAGTTTGAGTTTCAGATTCATTAAAAAAAATGATAACTTGATATGATTCTAATATCACTTTGGGTATCAAAGAATAATATACAGCAACTTAATATAACTTTATTTTAACAGGTATCAGAGAAAAGTGGATCAACAGCAACAGTATCTAGAAAATATTTTATTAATTATAAAGAAAGGACGTTTCATCAAAGTGTTCCATCCAAAGGTCTAGTTCATAAACATTTTGTTTTATTTTTCTCATATAGTCTCTTAAAGTTCATAATGAGATTTTTATAAGATCAGCAAGCCTCAGAGAAGTAATAATTAAGAATCTGAAGGTGCTAGGAAAAATCCAAAATTAAATTTAGTTTGATATTGACTGAACATGATGAAACAAATTTTTGTTAACAATCTTAACAGAATATTGCGAGAAATCCCTCTTAAACCTTTCTTATTCTAAACCTCCTTCTATCAGCTTTACCTTCCTTCTCTCGCTTGATAGCAAAAATTACCAATACCTATTTCTATCTTCATCTTTAATTTTGAAAATTACCAATTCCTATTTCTATCTTCATCTTTAATTTTGTCTTCAGCCTTCTGCAATCTGGTTGATGTCCACATTGTATTTACATTTTCTGAGAGATTAATATTTGTTAGGCATGGTGCATGGGCTTCCCAGGTGATTCAGACTGTAAAGAATCTGCCTGCAATACAAGAGACCTGGGTTCAATCCCTGAGTTGGGAAGATCCCCTGGAGGAGGAAATGGCAACCCACTCCAGTATTTTTGCCTGGAGAATCCCCATGGACAGAGGACCCTGGTGGGCTACAGTCCATGGGGTCACACAGAGTCAGACACGACTGATGTGACTGAGCACGCAACACAGGCGTGGTACTAACAATTTACAATTCTCTCGCTTGATAGCAAAAATTACCAATACCTATTTCTATCTTCATCTTTAATTTTGAAAATTACCAATTCCTATTTCTATCTTCATCTTTAATTTTGTCTTCAGCCTTCTGCAATCTGGTTGATGTCCACATTGTATTTACATTTTCTGAGAGATTAATATTTGTTAGGCATGGTGCATGGGCTTCCCAGGTGATTCAGACTGTAAAGAATCTGCCTGCAATACAAGAGACCTGGGTTCAATCCCTGAGTTGGGAAGATCCCCTGGAGGAGGAAATGGCAACCCACTCCAGTATTCTTGCCTGGGAAATCCCAAGGACAGAGGAGCCTGGCGGGCTACAGTCCATGGGGTCGCAGAGTCGGACACGACTGAGATGCTAAACAACAACAAGCAAGGCATGATGCTAACAATTTACATATATTATTATTCTTTTCTTGACAACAGCCTCGTGGTTAGGTATTAGGAATTTCGTTTGCGTATACTGACGTGGCTCCAAAAAATCACTCTATTCATCAGGATTGTTTGATTACTAATGAGAGACACAGACTCAAACTTCCTTAAGTAAAGAGGAAGTGTTGGGTCATACGATTGAAAAGTGCAAGGCAACGCTGGCCAGAAACTTCCTCTCTGCCTCTCTTGGGTCTGCTTTCATGCTCAGGCAGGAACACGCCACACAGTAACAAAGATAGCCAATATCCCATCTAAGTTCACATTTTACCAGTTTATCAAAATGCTAATGAAATGAAATAGAAACAAAAACAGTGACTTGATCCCAGAAAAAAGGCCAGAGGTGACTTTTATAGGTCAAACTTGGATTATGTGCTCATTTGAGAAAACAGGAGAAAACCCTTGTAAATTAGGCTAAGAAAAATTTCTCAAACAGGACTCCAAAAGTGTGGTCCACAAAAGAAAAAATGGGCACATCAGAGCATTTGGTGTCTTTATTGAATCTTACATCCATGCAGCGTTTACCATTGATCACAAGTCCTACTTCGTTGTGACCTTTTCCTCTTTCCTTATAAGTTCAGGTTTTTTTTTTTTTAAACATTTATTGGGATCTGCTTAGTCTTAGTTGCCGTATGTGGGATCTAGTTCTCGGACCAGGGATTGAATGTAGACCTCTTGCATTGGGAGTGTGGAGTCTTAGCCACTGGACCACCAGGGAAGTCCCACCAGTTCAGTTGAAGAGGAATTGTTGTTTATGTATGTATATATATATTTATTTAGCATGCCAGACACTGTACTGGATACTGGGTAGACACTAGGGACAGAGTAATGTTCCATTCCCACCACTGGTTGTTATATTCAGTTCAAAAAATTTTAGCTGTTCCAGTGGATCATAGTGGTTTCTTATTGTAGTCTTAGCTTGTCTTTCCCTAAGATATTGAGCATCTTTTCATATGCTTATTCAACATCCATATACCTTCCTTGGTGGGCTTCCCTGGTGGCTCAGCAGAAATAATCCACTTGCCAATGCAGGAGATACAGATTCGATCCCTGGGTCAGGAAGATCCCCTGGAGGAGGAAATGGCAAACCCACTCCAGCATTCTTCCTGGAGAATCCCACGGACAAAGGAGCCTGGAGGGCTACAGTCCACGGGGTCGCACAGAGTCGGACATGACTGAAGTGACTTAGCATGCAGCACAAACTAGAGATACATAAACATATATTTTTTGACAGCCTGGAATAAAATTCTTCCTAGTGTAAATATAATGCCTACTGCAAAAGAATTGGGCAATTAAAAGATTAACTTTGGAGGTGTTTCCACCTGTCACTCCTCATAACCACTCTCCCTTGAGTGGCAATGTGGAAGAAATGCTGTCATGCGTTGGAGCAGCCTTCTTCTGAGGAGGTATCTGGGGTAGACAGGTGTGGTCTGTGACTTGGGGCATGTACAACCATAGACATGTGTCCAAAGGAATCAGTTTCGTCAGCAGTGCTCAGAGACATCCTACCTATATACTTGCCTAGGAGAGATCGTTCAGGATACATTCAGCTTAAAGCAAAACGTACCTCTGAGGTCAAGCCCCAGGTTTCTTCAGAGAAATAGCAGCTATGGCTATTAGGAAAGGAATTATGGCACGTTTTAGAATGGAAAAAAGAACCCAATAAACCCTATGATACTACATATTATAAAAGAAATTTAAAAACTGATAGAAGAGGTTTATTCCTGCATTTATAATGTTGAAGTCAGACATACAGGGGAAAAAGGAATATAGGTTAAGGGGAAAGAATGAACATGTGAGGTTATAAATGGAAGAAAGGGTCACAGATGGATTTTTAACGTAGAATTTCAGTAAATATTTTGTTAGAAAAGTAGAAGTAAATAAGGAGAAATATGTGCACATTTAGATGTGTCTCCTTCTTCTAGTAATAATAAAAATTATAGTTTCTTTGTCTCTGAATGAGACATGATGGTTTTTGGTAGTTGATATTCACTTTTTTGAATATATAGATTTGCAAAATAGCTCGAAATGTCTTCTTGCTGTGATTTCTGTGTTTTGAATGTAGCAAAGAATGTTCAAAGTCTGTATAAATAAAAGAGCAGAAATGTGTGCTTAAGGGCTGGTTCTAGGAAGGAAAAAAACTGGAAACTCAAGCTTCATAGAACTGTCTACACTTTCAAGTCTGTATCTCAGAATTTGTTTAGTCATCTTACAAAGTTCTAGTGGAGCCTGCTGTAAGTTCAGCCCTGGGTTCCTGCATGTATATTTTATTTCCATGGTAAGGAGATGGGTAAAAGCGATAGCAATGAGTAACAAGGTCCAATAGAGGAGTCAATGATATTTAGGAAAAGAGTGACTGAAACTGAAGTGAGGGAAATGTCTTCAAATCTGAAGCACCTTTGTTTTGTTGTATCAAAAACACTGTGTGTTCAAAATAGGAGAGATTATCTGTAGTTTGAATAGTTCTCTGATTTTTATCCTTCTTGCAGGTCTGATTGGGAAGGTGATATTAGAGAATACCCTCTGGTGAAATTAATATGAAATACTTCAGTTACAGTATCTCCTTTATTCTATTGCTGTAGTGATTATATTTCCTTTCTCATTAGAGTGGATATTCAGAAGCTCTCTTTGCAATTCATAATGCTGATTAATTAATTGATAATTCCCATTAGGTGTGGGGCTTCCCACGTGGCTCAGACAGTAAAGAATCTGCTTGCAACGCAGGAGACCCGGGTTTGATCCCTGGGTCGGGAATATCACCTGGAGAAGGAAATGGCAACCGACTCCAGTATTCTTGCCTGGAAAATTCCATGAACAGAAGAGCCTAATGGGCTACAGTCTGTGAGTTTGCAAAGAGTTGAACAAGACTGAGCGACCAACACTTTCAGTTCATTAGGTATTTTCTGGCTGGGATATAGGATCTTAGGGCACTTTTCTGATGCTTGCTTCTTTATGGAACAGAGAAATCTTATGTCAACCTAAAATTCAAGTAAGTCTCAAAGAATTTGTTTCTATAAAGAGGTGGGTGAAGATAGTAATAATGTTCTTGCTACTGCTATACAAGCTTATCACCTAGAACTTCCAGGAGCCTCCTTGAACAATGAGGAGGATTTGGGGAGGGCAATAGTTACCTTCCTCCAGCATCCTCCTTAATCTCTATCATGTGGAAAGGAAGATAAACTCATTTTAGATACTGTCCACCGTCGCAGCATCCCAGGTGGCGCTAGTGATAAAGAAGATTCTGCCTGCCAGTGCAAGAAATGTAGGAGGTGGAGGTTTGATCCCTGCATTGGGAAGATCCCTTGGAGGAGGATATGACAACCCACTCCAGTATTCTTGCCGGGAGCATCCCGTGGACGGAGGAACCTGGAGGGCTATAGTCCACGGGGTCACAAAGAGTCAGACACAACTGAATGTCTGAGTGCCTGAGCTCTATTGTTTATTATTTCACTGATTATTTTTTAAATAATAAAACGACATGCTATTTGTAATGTTTCTGAAAGGAAGCAAAAGTTTAGGTCCACATATTTCACAATTGCCTTTATCAAGTTGTATGAAATAGTTTTTGACTTCTAAATTATGAACTGTATGTAGTTTAATTTGTTTCTTTAAATTGTTACCTTTGATGTAAACTGCACCCATTCGTTAAGATATTTCTAGCATGTTGAAGGCCAGAGGCGAAGGGGATGGCAGAGGATGAGATGGTTGGATGGCGTCGCTGACTCAATGGACATGAGTTTGAGCAAACTCCAGGAGGTGGTGAAGGACAGGAAAGCCTGGCATGTTGCAGTCCATGGGGTCACAGAGGCAGACGCAATTGAGCAACTGAACAACAACAAAAGCATGCTGACATTATATAGCTTCTAATTTGGGATAGAGATTATACCTCTTTTAAGTGAGCTCTATCTTTCAATTATAAAGAAGGCCATATAAGAAATGCTCATCCTTGGAGTGTGCTGTATGTGGAAGGAGGTAGACAGTAATGACTTTGTGCCGTATTAACATACATTGTGTATGTCTTTTGAAACTGTTCTCTTTTTCCTTTTAATAGTTCTCTTACTCAGTTCTTGAATAAAAACTCTGTATGGGCAAAGTTTGTGCATTTTACTTCCTATACTGCATTCTTTAAAACTTTTAAATCACTCTACTAGTTATTTTTGAGACATTTGATAACGGGCTTCTTATATAGATGGTGTTATCAATGCATCCATACAGCTGCAAAAGCCCTGGTGCACAGGGAAGGTTTCCAGGTTCAACGTTTCCAGTGGCTGGTAGTACTTAACCTCCTCTTCTTTGATTTTCTCATTTATAAAAAGATATGACAGTTTCTGCCCTACTTAATAAATGATTGCTGAAAGAGTCAAGTTGACTTGATGTTAAATAATAAAATACTATAAAGTATTAAGTAATAAAAGCATGGGCAGGTGGTTTTCCATAATTTCATAATACAGTTTGAAACAGTTAAGTTAAACCATTCCATTCCAAATGAGCTAGTGTAAAATCGAGTGTAACTGATACAAATGAATGTGAAACCAAACAGCAAATGACTTAAACTTTACCACGCTTTATTTTTAATTTTTTTTGAGATAACTAGAGTTCTCATAGCAAGATGCTTCATCCTATGCTTTGATGAAGTATATGCCTTAAAACCTTTCAGCATAAAAATATAGAAAAGAACTCTTATCTTGGGTCATGATAGAATTAAATATAATGACAACCTCTTCAGTAGGAAAGCAGTGAAATAGGGATAAATAAATACATATTTTTTGATAGCTGGGAATAGAATTCTTTCTAGTGTAAATATAGCCTCTACTGCAAAAGAGAGTTGGGAGATTAAAAGATTAACTTCAATGTTTATGAACTCAGCTGAGTTTTTTTTTTTAGGAAAAGACACTTTGTTGAGCAAGTTTACAATAATAGGTAACTTTTTATGGAGCAATTTTGGTTAGCAATTTGAACTTTGGCATAGCTTACTAAGAAACCAAGATAAATCATGAAGGCAATTTTAAAAATGTCTATTTCCATTCCTAATCTTGTATTAATAAAACTCTAGCACTTCAAGACAAGAGAGATATTTACATATGCTTAAAGTTAGTTTGACACAATTAATCAAATATAGAAGCAGAACTTTACACTTTACTAGGGAAGGACATCCAGAAATGCCATCTTCTAAATGTAACTTTATATTTTTCTGTCCAAAGGTAAGGAATTGTGCCTTCTGTGGAAACATGGTGGTTTGTATAAAAAAAGAAAACCCATACAAAGAAATATAAAAATGATACCACAGAGAGATTATTATAGGGAATGGGAATAGTTTTATTGCTCTCACTATCTATATCACTAAAATGAGCTCAGTTTGATCATTCTTAATTTAGTATCTGCAATAATGGAAGATGATAAGAATCTTTCCTACAACAAAGCTCTAGCTATTAAGAAATACATAAAAAGAAAGCTCCCACTTTCCGTGTGGAAAACAGGAACTATATTATTCTTGGATCTGAGAATGAAAAGTGAAAGTATTATTCACTCAGTTGTGTCTGATACTTTGTGACCCAATAGACTGTAGCCTGCTAGGCTCTCTGTCCATGGAATTCCTCAGGCAAGAATACTGGAGTGGGTAGCCATTCCTTTCTCTAGGAGATTTTCCTGACCCAAGGATTGAACCCAGGTCTCCTACATTGCAGACAGTTTTTTTTTTTTTTTTAAGCATTGTGGCTCTGGATTTGAAAATGGGATATTCTTATTAGTTGAAGCTTGCTTTAATAAGTTGCTTCAATAAGTTTATCTTGATGACTTTCATTCTCTCTCTCTCTCTCTCTCTCTTTAAATATAGGATATATGGAAAAAATGTGAATGAGGTCAGAAATGTAGAATTTGACTGAAAAAAAAAAAACTGTGATGCTATAAGGAACCTAGAATCCTAGTTATAAATGAATTTATTTAAGTGTGTTAAAGCTTTACATAAAGCAGAACCCAGTTACCTGACTAAACAGTATCCAACACATTAAATTCTTCCTTCAAAGATGTATCAAGTCAATAAAATTTGAGTTCGAATGAGATTGATCAGGCATTAAGTCATGAAAACTGAAAATATCTCAAAAGTCTAAATCCCTGAAACAAACAAAAGCAAATTAAGCTGCTGTTTTATCTCCTAGTACATGGACAACTAAAATAATTATTTAAGAAAAAACTTTGAAGCTTAATGAAGGTA
Source organism: Aepyceros melampus (assembly GCA_006408695.1). Lineage (NCBI taxonomy): Eukaryota > Metazoa > Chordata > Mammalia > Artiodactyla > Bovidae > Aepyceros > Aepyceros melampus. The sequence continues at coordinate 164,007 of SJXQ01006687.1, read as the reverse complement.
AAAGAACTGTGTATGAACCAGTGATGAAACAGTAGGGAAGGATTAGAAGTATTTTAGAATAATCTCTTGAGATCTCATTAGCGTTTAAAGAGTCTGAAATTCCTCTTAGTCCTCAGAAATTATATAACATTTTGAAATAGCTTAACTGAGTATAAAATATATATTGTCAAAGCTTTAGAAGGATTGTTTTCACTTTTATAGAAATATATTAAAAATGTTATGTGTATTTACCTGGACCCAAAATGGGAAATAGATGGGGAAACAGTGGAAACAGTGTCAGACTTTATTTTTTGGGCCTCCAAAATCACTGCAGTTGGTGATTGCAGCCAGAATTTTAGAATAATCTCTTGAGATCTCATTAGCGTTTAAAGAGTCTGAAATTCCTCTTAGTCCTCAGAAATTATATAACATTTTGAAATAGCTTAACTGAGTATAAAATATGTATTGTCAAAGCTTTAGAAGGATTGTTTTCACTTTTATAGAAATATATTAAAAATGTTATGTGTATTTACCTGGACCCAAAATGGGAAATAGATGGGGAAACAGTGGAAACAGTGTCAGACTTTATTTTTTGGGCCTCCAAAATCACTGCAGTTGGTGATTGCAGCCAGGAAATTAAAAGAAGCTTACTCCTTGGAAGGAAAGTTCTGACCAACCTAGATAGCATATTAAAATGCAGAGATATTACTTTGCCAACAAAGGTTCGTCTAGTCAAGGCTGTGGTTTTTCCTGTGGTCATGTATGGATGTGAGAGTTGGACTGTGAAGAAAGCTGAGCACTGAAGAATTGGTGCTTTTGAACTGTGGTGCTGGAGAAGACTCTTGAGAGTCCCTTGGACTTCAAGGAGATCCAACCAGTCCATCCTAAAGGAGACCAGTTCTGGATGCTCATTGGAAGGAATGATGCTAAGGCTGAAGCTCCAGTACTTTGGCCACCTTATGCGAAGAGTTGACTCATTGGAAAAGACCCTGATGCTGGGAGGGATTGGGGGCAGGAGGAGAAGGGACGACAGAGGATGAGATGGCTGGATGGCATCACTGACTTGATGCACATGAGTTTGGGTGAACTCCAGGAGTTGGTGATGGACAGGGAGGCTTGGCATGCTGTGATTCATGAGGTCACAAGGATTCGGACACGACTGAGAGAGTGAACTAAACTGAAAGGAATACTTGTTATCTAATTGATCCTATTTGTTGGAAGGATGACCCAGAGACAGAGGTTTACATTTTATGATTATCTCTCATATCACAAATATTTTCTGCATGTTATGTATCATTACCCCAAACAGATGTCCTCTTCATTATAGGGGACTGGAATGCAAATCTAGGAAGTCAAGAGATATCTGGAGTAACAGGCAAATTTGGCCTTTGAATACAAAAAGAAGCAGGGCAAAGGCTAACAGAGTTTTGCCAAGAGAATGCACTGATCATAGCACACCTTCTTTCAACAACATAAGAGAAGACTTTATACATGGACATCACCGGGTGGTCAATACCAAAATTAGATTGATTATATTCTTTGCAACAGAAGACGGAGAAACTCTATACAGTCAGCAAAAACAAGACTGGGAGCTGACTGTGGTTCAGATCATGAACTCCTTATTGCCAAATTCAGACTTAAATTGAAGAAAGTAGGGAAAACCACTAGACCATTCAGGTATGACTTAAATCAAATCCCTTATGATTATACAGTGGAAGTGACAAATAGATTCAAAGGATTAAATCTGATAGACAGAGAGCCTAAGGAACTATGGACAGAGGTTTGTGACATTGTACAGGAGGCAGGGATCAAAACCATTCCCAAGGAAAAAAAAATGCAAAAAGGCAAAATGGTTGTCTGAGGAGGCCTTTCAAATAGCTGAGTAAAGAAGAGAAGTGAAAGGTAAAGGAGAAAAGGAAAGATATTTCCATTTGAATTCAGAGTTCCAAAGAATAGCAAGGAGAGATAAGAAAGCCTTCCTCAATGATCAATGCAAACAAATAAGGGAAAGTAATAGAAACGCAATGCCAAAGAATGCTCAAACTACCACACAATTGCACTCATCTCACATGCTAGTAAAGTAATGCTCAAAATTCTCCAAGCCAGACTTCAGCAATATATGAACCGTGAACTCCCTGATGTTCAAGCTGGTTTTAGAAAAGGCAGAGGAACCAGAGATCAAATTGCCAACATCCGCTGGATCATGGAAAAAGCAAGAGAGTTCCAGAAAAACATCTATTTCTGCTTTATTGACTATGCCAAAGCCTTTGACTGTGTGGATCACAGTAAACTGTGGAAAATTCTGAAAGAGATGGGAATACCAGACCACCTGACCTGCCTCTTGAGAAATCTGTATGCAGGTCAGGAAGCAACAGTTAGAACTGGACATGGAACAACAGACTGGTTCCAAATAGGAAAAGGAGTACGTCAAGGCTGTATATTGTCACCCTGCTTATTTAACTTATATGCAGAGTACATCATGAGAAACGCTGGACTGGAAGAAACACAAGCTGGAATCAAGATTGCTGGGAGAAATATCAATAACCTCAGATATGCAGATGACACCACCCTTATGGCAGAAAGTGAAGAGGAGCTAAAAAGCCTCTTGTTGAAAGTGAAAGAGGAGAGTGAAAAAGTTGGCTTAAAGCTCAACATTCAGAAAACGAAGATCATGGCATCTGGCCCCATCACTTCATGGGAAATAGATGGGGAAACAGTAGAAACAGTGTCAGACTTTGTTTTTTTGGGCTCCAAAATCACTGCAGATGGTGACTGCAGCCATGAAATTAAAAGGCGCTTACTCCTTGGAAGAAAAGTTATGACCAACCTAGATAGTATATTCAAAAGCAGAGACATTACTTTGCCGACTAAGGTCCGTCTAGTCAAGGCTATGGTTTTTCCTGTGGTCATGTATGGATGTGAGAGTTGGACTGTGAAGAAGGCTGAGCGCCGAAGAATTGATGCTTTTGAACTGTGGTGTTGGAGAAGACTCTTGAGAGTCCCTTGGACTGCAAGGAGATCCAACCAGTCCATTCTGAAGGAGATCAACCCTGGGATTTCTTTGGAAGGAATGATGCTAAAACTGAAGCTCCAGTACTTTGGCCACCTCATGCGAAGAGTTGACTCATTGGAAAAGACCCTGATGCTGGGAGGGATTGGGGGCAGGAGGAGAAGGGGACGACTGAGGATGAGATGGCTGGATGGCATCACGGACTCAATGGATGTGAGTCTGAGTGAACTCTGGGAGTTGGTGATGGACAGGGAGGCCTGGCGTGCTGCGATTCATGGGGTCGCAAAGAGTCAGACACAACTGAGCGACTGAACTGAACTGAACTGAATAGAAAGGGAAAGACTAGAGATTTCTTCAAGAAAATTAGAGATACCTAGGGAACATTTCATGCAAAGATGGGCACAACAGAGGACAGAAGTGTTATGGACCTAACAGAAGCAGAAGATATTAAGAAGAGGTGGCAGGAATACACAGAAGAACTATACAAAGAAGATCTTCATGACCCAGATAACCAATATGGTGTGATCATCAACCTAGAGCCAGATATCCTGGAATGCGATGTCTGGGCCTTAGGAAGCATCGCTACAAACAATGGAGTGATGAAAATTAGTGGAGGTGATGAAATTCCAGTTGAGCTGTTTCAAATCCTAGAAGATGATGCTGTGAAAGTGCCGCACTCAATAGGCCAGCACATTTGGCAAACTCAGCAGTGGCCACAGGACTGGAAAAGGTCAGTTTTCATTCCAATCCCAAAGAAAGACAATGCTGAAGAATGTTTAAACTATTGCACAATTGCACTCATCTCACATGCTAGCAAAGTAATGCTCAAAATTCTCCAAGCCAGGCTTCAACAGTACATGAACCATGAACTTCCAGATGTTCAAGCTGGATTTAGAAAAGGCAGAGGAAGCAGAGATTAAATTGCCAACATCCATTTCATCATTGAAAAAGCAAGAGAGTTCCAGAAAAACATCTATTTCTGCTTTATTGACTACGCCAAAGCCTTTGACTGTGTGGATCACAAGAAAGACAATGCTGAAGAATGTTTAAACTATTGCACAATTGCACTCATCTCACATGCTAGCAAAGTAATGCTCAAAATTCTCCAAGCCAGGCTTCAACAGTACATGAACCATGAACTTCCAGATGTTCAAGCTGGATTTAGAAAAGGCAGAGGAAGCAGAGATTAAATTGCCAACATCCATTTCATCATTGAAAAAGCAAGAGAGTTCCAGAAAAACATCTATTTCTGCTTTATTGACTACGCCAAAGCCTTTGACTGTGTGGATCACAACAAACTGTGGAAACTTCTTCAAGCAATGGGAATACCAGATGACCTTACCTGCCTCCTGAGAAATCTCAGGAGGTCAAGAAGCAACAGTTAGAACTGGACATGGAACAATAGACTGATTCCAAATTGGGAAAGGAGTATGTCAAGGCTGTATATTGTCACCCTGCTTATTTAACTTATATGCAGTGTATATCATGCAAAATGCTGGGCTGAATGAAGCACAAGCTGGAATCAAGATTGCCGGGAGATATATAAATAACCTCAGGTACACAGATGACACCACCATTAAGGCAGAAAGAGAAGAGAAACTAAAGAGCCTTTTGATGAAAGTGAAAGAGGAGAGTGAAAAATCTGGCTTAAAACTCAACATTCAGAAAATGAAGATCATGGCATCCAGTTGCATCACTTCATGGCAAATAGATGGGGAAACAATGGAAACAGTGACAGACTTTATTTTTGGGAGCTCCAAAATCACTGCAGATGGTGACTGCAGCCATGAAATTAAAAGATACTTGCTCCTTGGAAGAAAAGCTATGACAAACCTAAAAGCATATTAAAAAGCAGAGATATTACTTTGCTGACAATGGTCTGTCTAGTCAAGGTTATAGTTTTTCCAGTAGTCATGTATGGATGTGAGAGTTGGACTATAAAGAAAGCTGAGCACTGAAGAATTGATGCTTTTGACCTGTGGTGTTGGAGAAGACTCTTGAGAGTCCCTTGGACTGCAAGGAGATCCAATCAGTCCATTCTGAAGGAAATCAGTCCTGGGTGTTCATTGGAAGGACTAATGTTGAAGCTGAAACTGCAATACTTTGGCCACCTGATGTGAAGAACTGACTCTTTGGAACAGACCCTGACACTGGGAAAGATGAAGGCAGGAGGAGAAGGGGACAACAGAGGATGAGATGGTTGGATGGCATCACTGACTCAAAAGACATGGGTTTGAGCAAGCTTTGGGAGTTGATGATGGACTACCTGGGATTAGAAACCTCAGGATGCAAGGAAAGAGATGCTTCTGCTGGCCTGTGTACATCAGCAGAAGTCATTCTTAAATTGGAAACAGGTGATATTTTGGAGTTCAATAGATACACATCTGTAAATCGCATGCACCCATACACACATTTTTTTTTTTTTGCTAATGTTTTCCAATATTTCTTCTTCTTTTAAATTGCTGAACCATGGATTTCTTTGTTGTTTTCTAGAGGGAGAGAGAATTCTTTTTTTCAAATATGTGATTTTTTGATGTGAGTCAAGAATGATTCCAAAACTCCTGGTCATCAAGATGCAAAGATAAAACCTGGGATCTCCTGACAATTCTATTAAATAGCAGTGCTGAGTTCTTGAACATAAGGTCTATCTGAAGGGTTGTGTAAGAGGAATGCATATTTTCCCCCTTGCATAGTGTTTTCACTTTGTATCATCTGCAGTTGCCATCAGAATCATGCAACGTTAGTTTATGATGCTATCCTGAAATAGCCAAGGTTTTGGTTTTTCCAGCAGTCATGTATGGATGTGAGATTTGGACCATAAAAAAGGCTGAATTCTGAAGAACTGATGCTTTCAAAGTTTATGCTGGTGAGGACTCTTGAGAGTCCCTTGGACTGCAAGGAGATAAAACAGTCAGTTCTAAAGGAAATCACTCCTAGATATTCACAGAAAGGACTGATGCTGCAGTTGAAGCTCCAACACATTGGCCAAGAGCCAAAAGTCACTTTAAAAGACCTTGATGCTGGGAAAGATTGAAGGGAAAAGGGGGCAGCAGAGGATGAAATGGTTAGATAGCATCACTGACTCAATGGGCATGAATTTGCGGAAACTCCGGGTGATAGTGGAGGAGAGGAGCCTGGCGTGCTGCAGTCCATGGCGTTGCAGAGTTGGACATGGCTCAGTGACTGAACCACAGCAACAAATTGAAATAGCACAGTAACTTTGTGAAGACACCAGCCCCTGTTTTCTTTACAGAACCATAGAATCATGAGAAACAACAGTGAATTTTTATTTTTTTTGAGCATGTCTATTTTGTTATTAGGTTTTGAAATTTTTTTTTTTAATACATCCATTAAAAATTTTCAAGTTTTATTTCTCTCTGCCTCAAGGCTTCTGCTGCATCTATTCTATTGTGGCTTAGATGTATGTATGGAAAACAAGGCAAGTGCTTCATTTTGTCTCTTTTTGCAGGCAGAAAAACTTGCTCATGTGTCATGTAAATATAATGAAAGATGAAAACCAGTTACACATTTGTTCAGTGTGGTCATAAACCTGCTATGGAATGTTTGATGATTCTAATGTCTCAATATTCTGTACAGTCAAAAAAAGAATTATACAGTCCCCCATTTTTGCTTTTCAATTTGCTGTTGGTTTTCTTCCATTTCTGATTCAGTTTCCTTTAATGCTTTCTAGCCTTTTGTAGGCCATTGCTTTAAATGTTTCTATATGGGAATAAAATATCTTTTAAATTACATTTATGTTCCAGCTGAAAAAGTAACACATTCTCATAACTTTGGAAAAAAACAGAACTTTAAGAAGAAAATTATGATTGTACTCCTTCCACTAGCTAGAGATAATCTTTGTAGTAGTTTATCCTTTGACTTTAATTCATATGTAAAATATAGATTTATGTGTAATATGCTTTTTTATTCATAGAATATAGATAAATATGCAGGAATATTACATATCAGAGTTGAGTTTATATTGTTAAACATATATTAATCCTTTTTTATTGACTTATTATCATATGGGCTTCAACTGGTGGGTTGGTGCTAAAGAATTTGTCTGCCAGTGTAAGAGACATAGGTTTGATCTCTGCTTTGGGAAGATCTCCAGGAGAGGGCAATGGCAACCCACTCCAGTATTCTTGCCTGAAAATTCCATGGACAGAGGAGCCTGAGGAGCTACAGTCCATGGGGTCGCATAGAGTCAGACATGACTGAGTGACTAATCAACAACATTGTCATAGTACTGGAGCTGATTAAATGGTCACAGAGTCTTTGCTGCTTCTCCCATTGAGAGATGCAATCTGTTTTCCCTTTTCTTGAATTGGAGACTGGCCCTGGGACATGTTTTGACCAATACAATGCAGCAGAAGAGAGACTATATAACTTTTGAGGCTGGGCCTTAAGAGACCTACAGCTTCTACTTTGGATGCTTGGAACATTTCTTCTTAGATTCCAGTCCCCATTCTCTGAGAAAGTTCAAGAAATCCTATGAAGTGGGTTATATGGAGGAAAACCAAAGACTGGAGTCATGAGAGAGGCCCCTTTGTCCCTTCCAGCTGTCCCAGGACCCCAGCCAAATTTAACCCGGAACTGTGAGGAATATAAGCTGTTGTTCTAAGGCATTAAGTTTTGGGGTGGTTTATTATAGAGTGACCTAACTGAAATGATCATAAATATTTTCATGCATTTACAAACTGTATAAACTGTGATGGCTTCACAGTGTCACAATCTTGCATCTTCCTAACACTGGATCTTCCTGACCCAGGGATCAAATCCAGGTCTCCTGCACTGCAGGCAGATTCTTTACCATCTGAGCCACCAGGGAAGCCTAACATTGCATTACATATGCACTGTAGTTTATCACTTCCCGCTTGCTAGACATTTAAATGATTTTTATTTTTGCCAGTATAAATGATGCTTTGAAATAATATTTTAATGCACAAATCTGAGGAAGCAATTGGGAATACTTCCCTGAGCTGAATCTCTGGAGAGGGAATTGTCACTTCAAATATGGATTTTCTCAATTTATGATGGGATTATGTCCCAGCAACCCCATCATCAATAACCCCATCATAAGTTGAAGATATCATAAATCCAAAAGAAAAAAGTACATTTAATCCACCTTACCTACCGAACATCATTGCTTAGCCTGTGTTTAATCTACCTTAAACATGCTCAGACCACTTACATCAGCCTATGGTTGGGAAAAATCACCTGACACAGTATATTTATAATAAAGTATTAATATCTCATGTAATTTATTGAATTGTATACTGAACATGGACATGAAAATGGTCTTATGGGTACAGAATGGTTGTAAGCATATGAGATTTCACCCTTGGGATCTCGTGACTTACTGGGAGCTGTGACTCCCTCCCCTGTCCAGCATCAAACGAGAGCTCCATACTGCGTATCAGTAGTCTGGGAAAGATCAGAATTCAAAATATGAAACATGCCTTCTATTGTACGTGTATCACTTTCAAACCATTGTAAAACTGAAAAATTGTAAGTTGAATCGTTTAAGTCAGAGACCGTCTATCACGTCAACTTTTATAAGACCATCACTGAAGAGTTCTAAGCTGTTTTCCAACAAACATTGAACAAATTGACACTGTTTTAAACAGAGGGCTTAGTGTATGTCTTTCACTATATCTTATCAGCACTGAACACAAGCATTTAAGAGGCAAAATGGTAAAGACAAAGCAATAAAAAAGTCGAGACTTTGATAGGAAAATTTGATAGGCAAAAATGATATTTTACTTTAAATTACAGTTCTTTCTTGGTGAAATTAAACTATTTGAATATTTAATAGCCCCTTTAAATTCAATTGGGCTTCCCTGTGGCTCAGCTGGTAAAGAATCTGCTTGCAATGCAGGAGACCTAGGTTTGATACCTAGGTTGGGAAGATCCCTTGGAGAAGGAAAGGCTACCCACTCCAGTATTCTGGCCTGGAGAATTCCTTGGACTGTATAGTCCACGGGGTGGCAAAGAGTCAGACATGACTGAACAACTTTCACTTTAAATTTACTTTATTAAATTGTATATTAATATCATTTACTATTAAAATTGTAGAAATAGTATTTTTCTCACTACTTTTTTTAAACTTTTTTTTTTCAATCAACTGAGCTATCAGGGAAGCCCCTTTTTACTTTTTTAACTTTTTATTTTATATTGGAGTGTAGTTGATTAACAATGTTCTGTTAGTCCCAGGTGTACAGCAAAGAGATCCAGTTACACATATCCATGTTTCTACACATATACATGTATCTACTCTTTTTCAATGGCTGGGGCTACCCTGGGGACTCAGACAGTAAAGAATCTGCCTGCAATGTGGGAGACCCGGGTTTGAACCTTGGGCCAGGAAGATCCCTGAAGGGAATGGCAACCCACTCCAGACTTCTTGCTTGGAGAATTCCATGGACAGAGGAGTCTGGTGGGATACAGTCCATAGAGTCGCAAAGAGTAGGACACAACTGAATAATTAGCACTTGCTTCCTCATTCTTTTTCAGATTGTTTCCCATTTAGGTTGTTACATAATATTGAGCAGAGTTTCCTGTGCTATACAGTAGGTCCTTGTTGGTCTTCCATTTTATTTATGTATCTATTTTTATTTTTCAATTGGAGGATAATTGCTTTACAATGTTGTGTTGTTGATTTCTGCTGTACAACAATAGGCTGTTGGAGAGGTGAATCAATCATAACTATGTGTGTGTGTGTGTGTGTGTGTGTGTTTATATAGGGTTTCCCTGGTGGCTCAGACGGTAAAGAATCTGCCTGCAGTGCAGGAGACCCAGGTTTGGTCCCTCGGTTGAGAAGATCCCCTGGAGAAGGGAATGCAACCCACTCCAGTATTCTTGCCTAGAGAATTCCATGGACAGAGGACCCCGGTGGACTACAGTCCATGGGATCGCAAACAGTCAGATACCACTGAGCGACTACCAAACACAGCATACACACACACACACCCTCCATTTTTAGCCTCCCTCTCATCCCCACCCTCTGCCCTACCCTTCTAGGTCATCACAGAGCACCAGCCCGGGTTCCCTGCACTAGGCAGCAGCTTCGCACTAGCTCTCTATTTCACACCTGTGGTGTATATATGTCAATGCTCCTTTCTCAGTTCGTCCCACCCTCTCCTTCCTCTGCTGCATCTGCAAGTCTGTCCTCTACATTTGTGTCTCCATTCCTTCCCTGCAGACAGGTTTATTAGTACCATTTTTCTAGATTCCGTATATATGCATTAATATGCCAATTTGTAACAGCTCTTTAAGGATGTTAATTTTTTATGTTTTTGGCAAATATTTCGAAAGAGCTTATTCCTTGCCTTTTTAATTTTGTTACATTTTTGATTTATGTAACTTTAAAATTTTTATTTACTCATATTTATCCACTTGCTTTTATGTAAGTTCCATAGCCTTTAAACTTAAATATTTCTCCTAGTACAACATTTTAATCATTTAGGGAAATAGTGTTTATATTCCAAGTGGTTGGATATTTTAAAATTTCTGCTCTTTCTCTCTTTTCCTTTTTTCATTCTTTTTTATTTTTATCTTTCCTTCAGGAACTTGATCTATATCATTTGAGCTGTGTGGGCTGAGTTTAAGTTTTCTTTGTGAATCAGTCATGATTCATTTTAGTAAATGTTTGATTTATAGAAGCATTCCCCATTTCTGGGGTTACAAAGTTCAGCATATATTAATGTAACCTTGTTATATAGTTCAATTCTTCTATGCCCTTATTTATTTTTTATTAAATTGACTTGTCATAGATGGATAGTAGTGAGTTAAAATATCTCATGATTGCGTGACTGTCCTTCCTACTTTCATTTACAACCGTTTTCCTTCATATATTTTGATGTCATGTTATTTAGTGCAAAAGATTTGTGACTGTGTCTTATTCATTCAACATTTATCAAGAGTTAGAGATAAAAACATAAATAAAATGTAGCCACTTTTCTCAAAGACTCCCAGATTAGTCTGTAAGCATACCAGGAGATGTGAGGACAATGCAGTTAGAGAGGGTTGCAAGATAGCTGAGGTGGCCAGGGAGAAACCTAATCCAGTCTCGATGGAAGGATAGGAGGGCATCATTTAGACAGATGCAGTGATGCTCTGCTTTGTTTAAGCCTTTCATCCTGAGTTATTAATTTCATAATTATGCCATTCCTACGTTTCCGTTCTTTTGCTAGCTGCTATAACCAAACTTTAAAATTTAGTCTGGAAGTCTGACTCATAGAAAAAGAGATACCTAATCCCTTTAACAAAACATATGTTGAGCTCCTACTATTATGCCAGGTACAGGGCTAAGCCTAGGGATAAAATGGCAAAGGCAGTCAGAGCTCAAAGTGTTTGCGGTTCACGGCAGGTGTGGCAAATAAATAAACTGACAAAGCACTAATGGTGTCCAGAGAGAGGGGTTGCCAATCGAGATGTAGTCTTGAGTCCTGAAAGGCAGATAGGTATCTATTAAGAACAGAAACAGGAAAGGTGTCTCAGACAGAAAATATTAATAACATGTGTAAAGGCTGGGGAATGAGAGAGAATGATCCAGTCTAGGAAGGGCAAATAGCTGTGTACAGGTGCATCCCTGAGGCTGGAGGAGGATGGGAGTGGCGAGGGGGGAGCTAGAGAGACAGATGGGCAGTCATGACAGATCCTATCAGGAGGTTCACCCTCATTTAGAAGATTCTCAAGAGTCAGATTAAGTTGCTGAGTGATGTGACTGGATCTGCTTTTGAGCGATTCTGTTGGTGATAGCATGAGGAATGGGTAGGATCTGGGCTAGCCTAGAAGCAGAGGGACCAATAGTTTATTACAGTATTTCACTAGGAGAGAATGATGGAGTAGAAAGATGGAAAAAACTGAACTGATTCTAAAGACACCAATAAAGTAAGATTATCAGGACTTTATGATTGATTGGATATGAGAAATGAAGGAACTGCATCCAGGCTAACACCAGCTTCCTCTTTGCTCACTCATTCTCTGTCTCAAAGGTGGGAAACTGGAAGGGTGGTGGGTTCTCATTTGTTGACATGAGAAATACTGTAGGGGAAACTGACCTTGGACATTTTGGAGAGGTTGTGTTTGAAGCACTTGAATATCTAGCTGGAGTTGTTTGACAAGCAATTAGCTCTAGAGTCTGGGACACAGGCTGGAACTCCGAGGAGGCACCATGGGGCTGCTGAGTAACTCAAGGCATGGAGCTAAATTCTTGAAGTAGGAGATAGTCGTCTACATCCAGTCATGCGGAGAGAAAAAAGGGCCAAGAGTTCTCAACCACTTCTGCCTTTGTCTTCGATCATCTTTCTTTATATTATGCTTCCTTCCTGGTTTATTTGCTTTTTAGTATTTTTATATGGATATTTAAGATATTTCAGTTGCAAAGTGGACACACACACACACACACACACACACACTGGTCTTTCTTTTACTTGCTTGTCTCAGAAACCCTTTCTACAGAGAGCATTTCTTTCTAAATTTTGATAATGTGCCATCATTTTTAAGGCCTGAGGAGATTGTTGTAAAACAGTTTCGTATCTCTTAGAAAAGAGAAGGTAGAGGAAAGATAGGTAAAGAAAGAAAGAAAAAAAATCTTCCCAAAGTGCACAGAATCAATGCAGGAAATAACATTAAGGAAAATTTTTTAGTCTTGATTAGCTTTTCTCCAACTCCTTGGTGGCTCAGCAGTAAAGAATCTGCCTGCCAGTGTAGAAGATGTGGGTTCGATCCTTGGGTTGGGAAGATCCCCTGAAGGAGGAAATGGCAACTCACTCCAGTGTTTTTTTCTGGAAAATCCCATGGACAGAGAAACTTAGTGGGCTACAGTCCGTGGGGGTTCCAAAGGGTTACACACAACTCAGTGCAAAACAATGATGACAGCGAAAGCATTCTAAGCTTTGGGTTCGTAGATGAAACAAGCTTATAAAGTACTATTTTCTAAGCGAAATTGGAGGCATTTTCATCTTTATTACTGTACTTTTGGTTATGCAGACACTTTGACAGTATAAAGCTCATGTCCTCCATAAATCTGGTCAGAAATCACTTTTGATTTTGTTGGTTAAGTTCAACAGGCTATAGTGGGATAGAGTACTGGGTACAAGTGGTCCAAAATAAGATAAAAGACTATGATAAAAATGCTAGATCTTAAAAAAAAAAGGCTGGTTTGTGCACTAAATATTTTGTGACTTGGTCTAATATTAAAATGATGTCTGCAAAATGACAAAAAGAACCAGTGTTGAATCATTTGATATTTCCTGTAATTCTGCATTATCTCAGATTGCTAAATGTGTCTTTTCCAAGAAGTTTGTTTTAATTACTCTACATTTACTGTCCAATGTGACAGTTTTGTCATTGTGAGAGATTTCAGTAATTAAAATAGGATACAATAGCTTTCGAAAGTCTCTTTTCTCTGATGTCTCTTCTTTCCCATCACTCATTATGTTGCTAAAATGCAAGCCTGAAGATGACACTCCCCTTTGAAATGGTCCCCCCAAATCCCATTGCTTTACAGATAAATTGTCTATTCAGTTTAGCATGTGAGTGTCTTTATTCTCTAACTCCTAGTTTCTGCTTTTGCCTCATCTTCATGTGTCTGAGATGTAGTGTCGAGAATAAGTCATGCTCTATCGTGTTGTCATCTCTTCCGAATTGCTTTCTGTTCTGCTTGGAATATCTTCCCACCACCTATTTTTCTAATTAATATCGACTCTACTATCAAATCCCAACTCAGTATTACTCCCTTGAAAGGAGTCCTGGGACTTCTAACTTGACTTACATACGTTTTGCTAACCCTAGCAAGTACTGAAACCTTACCATCTGCCTACCCCAACAGAGTGTGAGATTCTTGGAGTCAAGGATCCTCGATTGTACGAACTATGCATTTGATGAATTATTAATATTAGTCATCGGTATTTGATCATTAAAATAGAATTTTAAAATTTTGTGATTAAAAATAATTCAATAAATTAATTAAAATATGTCTTTTAATTTTTTCCCTTAAACATTATACTTTTTCTTTTGTATTGGGATATGCCAATTAACAATGTTGTGGTAGTTTCAGGTGAACAACAAAGGGACTCAGCTGTACGTATACATGTATCCATTCTCCCCTAAACCCTCTTCCCGTCCAGGCTGACACACAACATTGAGCAGAGTTCCCTGTGCTCTACAGTAGGTCTTTGCTGGTTATCCATTTCAAGTACAGCAGTGTGTACGTGACTGTCTCAAAGTCCCTGACTATCGTTCTCCCTGACAACCATAAGTTCGTTTTCCCTGAGTCTGTGAGTTTGTATCATTTTGTTTCAGATTCTATGTATAACGGGTGTCATATTATATCTCTCCTTCTCTGACTTACTTCACTCAGTATGACACTCTCCAGGTCCATCTGTGTTGCTGCAATTGCTGAATTTCATTCTTTTCCAGTGGCTAATATTCCATTGTATATATGCACCACATCTTCTTTACCCACCCTCTGTTGATGGACATTAGGTTGCTTCCATGTCTTGGCTACTGTAAACAGTGCTGCAGTGAACGCTGGGGTGCGTGGATCCTTTAGGATCATGTTTTTCTCCAGCTATATGCCCAAGAGTGGGATTGTAGGGTCCTATGGTACTCCTATTTTTAGGTTTTTAAGAAACTTCTGTACTGTTCTCCATAGTGGCTGTACCAATGTACATTCCCACCAACAATATAGGAGGGTTTCCTTCTCTCCACACCCTCTCCATCATTTGTTGTTTGTGGAATTTTTGATGATAGCTATTCTGACTGGTGTGAGGTGATATCTCACTGTGATTTTGATTTGCATTTCTCTAAAACTAGCAATGTTGAACATCATTTCATGTGCCTATTGGCCATCTGTATGTCCTCTTTCGAAAAATATCTATTCAGGTCTTCTGCCCATTTTTTTGAGTAAGTTGTTTGTTTTGAGGTTTTGTAAATTTTGAAGACTAAACCCTTATTGGTCACATCATTTGCAAATATTTTCTCCCAGTCTGTGGGTTGTCTTTGGTTTTGTTTATTGTTTCATTTGCTGTGCAAAAAGCTTTTGAGTTTAGTAGGTCCCATTTGTTTATTTTTGCTTTTATTTTCATTATTCTGGGATATGGATCGAAAAAGTTGTTGCTTTGATTTATGTCAGAGAGTGTTCTGCCTATGTTTTCCTCTAGGGGTTTTATCATGTCTGGTCTCAGATTTAGGTCTTTAATCCATTTTGAACTGATTTTTGTGTATGGTATTAAGGGATGATCTTAAAATATATATCTTTTAATTTTTAAATGTAGTACTTTGGTGTAAATAATTTACAGTAATTTCTAAAGTGTTAATTCCTGTCTGACTTCCTGATTCCCTGGTTGCTCAGTCATTTTGTAGACACTGTCTCTCACTTTCTCTTGGCACAAGTGCTGGACATCTTGGAAACACGAACTGATGCCGTAAAAACACAGGACAAATGACCACGATAATAAACTAACTTATTTGTCTCTAATGCTTTTGTGAAATTAGTACCCAAATGGGAACTAAAGGGGGCTTCCCAGGTGGCGCAGTGGAAAAGAATCCGCCTGTCAATGCAGGAGACACAGATGCAAGAGATGCGGGTTCAATGAATCTTAAGCTCATTTAGCAAAAGATAATATAGTAGAAGCTGTTTTCTTTGACAGAAAGTCTCTGTTATCATTTTGGGTTATAATCATTATAGATATTTCTAATATTCATTATTATAAATTCTTAATCAAGTAATTTGCACTAATTTGGAGATAAATCTGAATAGGTCTATTAGAGTCTTAGGATTATCAATGGGGTTGCAAGAAGTTTTTTTTTAAGTTATGACTTTTTGTTTTTTTTCGTGAGGTGAGCAAAATGAAATCTCTGCTCATAGAGATCTTTACCAGAGTTGTAGTGAATGGCATGTAAATTTTAATCAGATTGCTGAACTGTAAACAGTGCAGGTGGAATTTTGTAGTTTAAAGTTATTGTTTAGCTTCTATTTCATATTTGAGATATTTATCAATGTTTGGCCAAATATGACCCACCCTGGATTGTGAAGCTATTGAGTTCTGACACAGTGCCTCTTACAGCAATTTAATGGAGTTTAGGTTCCACTGGTTGAGCAAGACAGTAGTAATTTCTCATTTTCCTAGGTAAAATCACACTTATTCTTTTAAAAAATTTATTCCATTATTTTTACATAAATCTAAACATTATCCATATTATAATATTGCTCTTTTTTCTCTCAAGAGGACCTTTTTATTTTTTAATTTTTCATTAATTTTTTATACTAATATTAATAACCCATGCATTTAATATGAAAAATAATTATTTCCCAAAATAAACACAATGGTGGGAAAAGCGGAGCCTTTTACATTTTCATAGTTTTCCAAGTCTCTTTCTTGTCTGTCTCATTAGAAGAGCACAGGATTTTCATGTTTGCTTCTGCATTAAATCTTTTTCCCCCCTCTTTTTTTTAAATTTATTTTTTAAATTGGAGTATCAATGCATAGGAGTGGGATTGCTGGACAATATGGTGACTCTATTTTTACTTTTTTTAAGGAAACTCCATACTGTTTTCCATTTCCATCAACAATATAGGAAGATTCCCTTTTGTTGATGTGGTGTATCACATTGATTGATGAGTCCAGTTTTTAAATCTATCAACAACGAAACAATTAGAACTACTCCCAGTAGCTAACATATTGGATCCAAGAACTTCGTTACTACTACTACTAAGTCACTTCAGTCATGTCCAACTCTGTGCAGCCCCATAGACGGCAGCCCACCAGGCTCCCCTGTCCCTGGGATTCTCCAGGCAAGAACACTGGAGTGGGTTGCCCTTTCCTTCTCCAATGCATGAAAGTAAAAAGTGAAAGTGAAGTCGCTCAGTCATGTCTGACTCTTCGAGACCCCATGGACTGCAGCCTACCAGGCTCCTCTATCCATGGGATTTTCCAGGCAAGAGTACTGGAGTGGGGTGCCATTGCCTTCTCCAAAGAACTTCGTTAGATTCACCTATATCAGTCAATTCAGTCCTATCTAAAATCATGTTCCTCTTCCCTTGATTCGTCCACACCCTGTCTGCTGAGAGGGACCAAAACACTACTACAGCTTGAGTTCTACCTTGGTGGGCTTCCCAGGTGGCGCTAGTGGTAAAGAACCCACCTGCCCATACGTGAGACATAAGAGACGTGGGTTCACTCCCTGGGTTGGGAAAATCCCCTGGAGAAGGGAATGGCAACCCCCTCCAGTATTCTTGCCTGGGAAATCCCATGGACAGAAGAGCCTGGTGGGCTGCAGTCCATAGGGTCATAAGGAGTCGGACATGACTGAAGTGACTTAGCACGTGATACCTTGGTGAGATATACTTGTCCTCTGGGGGAGAGTGCAGAGCTGCAGCTTGGCTCCAGTTATGCGGGGCCAAATCTCTGACTGGGAAATGGGGAGAGAGGTGCTGGGCAATATTAGCTCTCCCTGGTGATTATGGGGCAAAGTTGTGGCTGAGCACTGGGGGTTGGATACTTACAGCAGCAGCGAGCCTGGCTATAGTGGGTTGAAGCCCCTACTTGGTACAGCGCAGGGCAGTACAACTGAGCACCAGTTATGATGGGTCAAAGCGTGACTTGGGGCCCAGGGGTGGGACACAGAGCAGCAGGAGTGTGGCCCCTGTCACGGTGGGTCAAAGCCCCGACTAAGACCCTAGCGTGGCCGCACAGCCATGGCCGCTCCAGTCCCCTGTATGGCAAGGTGCAGCGGCATCCTGGTCGTGTGGAGCTGGCGTGGGGGTAGCGGCAGGTCTTACTGCAGAGGCAGCTCCATCCTTGAGGAGGAGAGTCAGCGGTGGGGACTTGGGGTGGCTCCGTCAGTCGAGTTCTGTTTTGATGAAGACTGTGGGAATCCTTGACAGCACAGGCTGCAAACCTCTGCCGTGGTGAGATGGCAGGGGCTCCTGCTCTCCTTTTCCCTGCAGGGTAGGATCTCTCTGCGGGCTCCTTCTTGATGCTGAGCTGCTCTGGACTGGGGCAGGGACGAGGCAGGTAAATGCTTCCTCTGCTCTTCTAGAGGGCCATCCTTTGTTTCAGCCCCACCAGGCTTCTCTTGTTTCCTCACTCTAGTTTAGAGTTCTCCCAGAGCTGTTTCATCAGTTTGTAGTTGTTTATTTATTGTTCTTGTTGCTTCTGTGGGAGTGATGGGTGCTGGCACTTCTCAGTCAGCCATCTTGCTAATGTCACCTCCAGGAACCATTGATTTTTTTCCTTCATAGTTTTGCCTTTTCAAGAATGTCATATAGTTGCAACCATACAGTATGCAGCCTTTTCACGTGGCTTCTTTCACTTAATAATATGCATTTATGTTTCTTCTGTCTTCCCATGGTTTGACATCTCATTTCTTTTTAGTACTTAGTAACATTCCAGTGTTTGGGTATATGACTCCATTCAGTTGATTAATCCATTCAGTTACTGAAGGACATTTTGGTTGCTTCCAAGTTTTGGCAATTATGAATAAAGCTGATATAAGCTTCCATGTTCAGGTCTATGAGTGGATTTAATATTCCAACTTCTACGGGTAAATACTAAGGAGCACATTGCTGTGTCACATGGTAAAAGTATGCTTAGTTTTGTAAAAAATAATCTGCCAACATGTCTTCTAAAATGGCTGTACCATTGTGCATGCCCACAAGCAATGAATGAAAGCTCTTGTTGCTCCACATTCTTACCAGCGTTTGGGGTATCAGCGTTTTGGTGTCTGGAAATTCTAATAGGTGCCTAGTGGTATCTCATTTTAACTTGAAATTCCCCCATGATATATGATGTAGAACATCTTTTAAATTAAAAACTGTTGAGTCTTAGAATTGCTTGTCTATTTTGGATCACAGGTCTTTATCAAATATGTCTTTTGCAAATATTTTCTCCCAGTGTGTGTCTTGTTTTCTCATTCCCTTGATAGTGTCTTTTCCAGTGTGTTTTGGATGCCTACTTTAAGACAGCCACAAGACAGAGTAAGTTTTCTGCACGTTTAACCTCTCAATGATTGATACTCCGTGTTAAGGATTAAGGGATGCCTGGCAGGTCTCCTTTGAGGAAGAACTCAAGGAAGAGAGAATAGAGATGCAGACTTTTACCTCTGTGTCATGAAAGTAACATATATCTGACACTTTTTTTGTAGTGCTTAGGGCTGAGAAAGGAGAAGGAACAGATCAACAGAACAAGGCATCAGCCGCTGACATAGTTCGTTCCATCTCAGTATTTATTGTGTGACTTTACTGTGTTACCTTGAGCAAGTCACTAACTCTTTTTTGAGCCACAACTTCTTTATCTCTAAAATAGGTGGGCTATTGCTTACTTGTAATGTTTCTGTGAGGATCAGTGACACAGCATAGCACCTAGTACAGCCCCTTGTTTGTGACATGAGCTCCCCACATTAGCCACTGCTCACCTTGCCTTCTTTCCTTAGCACTCCTTTTTTGTAGAAGGATTCAAGGCTACAAAATGAATAGCTATAAAGAAAGTTTATGAGTGATCCAGTACCAATTTTAAACATATATAGTGACTCTCAGTGACCATATATATTATACACTTGTGTGTCTTAATAAAAGAAAAATTCTACCATATGTCACCTCTGTTAAATAGTGTGTAGACCAAAAGGCCCATCTGAAAAGAACCACTGAGGATGCAGAAACTAGTTTTAATAAAATAAGATTCTGGATGACTGGGAGGCAAAAACCAAACTAATAGTTCCAAAGGTCATGATAAATGAATTAGGAAAGTAATCAAAATGGCTTAGCCAAGCAAGGCTGTCATTCTTCATCTTAATGAATCTCTTAAAGAGTAAATAAAAGGAGAAAGATGAAAGTAATTATTGACTGTGTACCTAGTTATTGGAGCACTGACATCTCCAAGGAATTCAGTTCATAAAGCTGAGGCTGTAGGTGAATATACATATATCACATAGCTGCCTGCAAGCAGAGGAGCCATATATCATGCTTATATAGAGAGTGTATAAATATTTATTTTAATGAACATGTTACATTGACCTCTATTCCTTTGCTGAATATATAGAGCCAACGACTTGGGACTTAGAAGAGTTAGAGAGAACTTGGCTGTTGGAGGCAGAGGCTCAAGCCAGTTCCCATTTCTACCATTTCTTGCTGATCAGAGAAGACATAAAATTTTCTGATGGCCATTGAGTAGCAGAGGAGATGGAGAAAACAAACGAGGGGAAAGGGTGTTGAGAAAAAGTTTCAAAAAAGGAGAGTGAATGATTCACAATATTGTTATCACTATGAGAAATGGAATGCATATCCTTTCCATGTATATTGTGTTAGAGGATGTTTTACTGGTACAATTTTACTTGCATCAGTTTAGTAGGATACCATTAAAGCTAGGAATTTCCATTTTAATGGTTGATGAAGCCTGGTCATTTTGACTGAAATCTGATATTAAATCCTCTTTTTCAGTACACTTTCACTCATGATTTAAAAGTTATATTACTTTATATTTTAAATTTAAAGGCACTTATAAATTTCATCATAAAAACATTATGAAGCCAGTATAGAAATGTCATTTTGTATTTTGTACAAGAAGTGATTTTTATATATATACATGAAACAGGTTTTATAAAGTAGATAGAGTTTTAAAAACAAAAGGTATCATGCATATTGTTTTGCTACCAGATTTATTTTACTTAGCAGTATACTTGCCTGGGAGAAGGCAATGGCACCCCACTCCAGTACTCTTGCCTGGAAAATCCCATGGACAGAGGAGCCTGGTGGGCTGCAGTCCATGGGGTTGCTAAGAGTTGGACACACTGAGCGACTTCCCTTTCACTTTTCACTTTCATGCATTGGAGAAGGAAATGGCAACCCACTCCAGTGTTCTTGCCTGGAGAATCCCAGGGACGAGGGAGCCTGGTGGGCTGCCATCTATGGGGTCACACAAAGTCGGACATGACTGAAGTGACTTAGCAGCAGCAGCAGCATACTTGCCTGGAAAATCCCATGGATGGAGGAGCCTGGAAGGCTGCAGTCCATGGGGTCCCTGAGGGTTGGACATGATGGAGTGACTTCCCTTTCACTTTTCACTTTCATGCATTGGAGAAGGAAATGGCAACCCACCCCAATGTTCTTGCCTGGAGAATCTCAAGGACTGGGGAGCCTGGTGGGCTGCCCTCTATAGGGTCGCACAGAGTCGGACATGACCGAGTGACTTAGCAGCAGCACACTATTAATGAGCTTCCCTGGTAGCTCAGCCAATAAAGAATCTGTCTGCAAAGCAGGAGACCCTGGTTTGATTTCTGGGTCAGGAAGATCTCCTGGAGAAGGGATATGCTACCCACTCTGGTATTCTTGGGCTACCCTTGTGGCTCAGGTAGTAAGAAATCTACCTGTAATGCAGGAGACCTGGGTTCAATCCCTGGGTGGGAAGGATCCCCTGGAGGAGGAAATGGCAACCCACTGCAGTATTCTTGCTTGGAGAATCCCATGGACAGAGGAGCCTGGCAAACTGTAGTCCACGGGGTCACAAAGAGTGACACATGACTGAGCAACTAGGCACAGCATACTGGTAATAAGGTTCATGTCATTGCATTTTCTTTCACATTATTTTTAAAGACTGTGTAGATTATGGATTGGGGATATAACATAGTTTATTTAACCAGCTCTGTAACTAGACGGTTAGGTCATTTCCCTTCTTTCTATAACCCTGTTGCAAATGCATCAGTATGTTCTGCTCTGATTCCTTCCTTAGAAAGGAGTCCTGGAAGTGAAACTGATGAGTGAAGAGTCAGAGCACATTTGGGGCAGAAAAGTTTTGAATAAACCTGAAGCTTTGAAAGAACTTAATTTTGGAAACAATATAGAATTAAGAACAGTGGAAACTCTCTTGAAGCAGAAACAGCCCTTGGGGCAGAGTGGTTTAGTTACTAAGTCGAGTCCGACTCTTGTGACCCTTTGGACTGTAGCCCACCATTCTCTTCTGTCCAAGGATTCTCCAGGCAAGAATAGTGGAGTGTGTTGCCATTTCTTTCTCCAGGGAATCTTCCGGACCCAGAGGTTGAACCTGGGTCTCTTGTATAGCAGGCAGATTGTTTACTGGCTGAGCAACCAGGGAACCCCTAAAAGCAGAATATCACCTCTCAAAGAAGAGCATTGTTAATACAACCCAGGGAATTACTGAATCAGAGTTATGGTTGTAAAGAGAACGTTAAAAAAAATCTACTATTAGAAGTGGATTTAAGACTAAAGAAAGAGCGTGTTTTCCTTGGTGATTAAACAACGAGGTGTAGCATTTGTGATGGACTGGAGAGCTAGTTTGGAAAGCTTCCTAAAAATCATGGGGCAAAACTTTGCAGTTGTGGGCTATATGTTATCACAGCATAATGGTTCTGACTCCTTTGGAAACAACAGTAAGAGGTGGGTTTTCCCAGTGACCATGATTGTAAATTATTCTTTGGAGTGGAGATTTTAAGAGGCAAATATTTCAGACCTCGACCACACAGTGCAATAGAATTGACCTTTTCAAAATGATTCTTTTTGTTGCTGTTGTAGTAGGAGAGGATCATGTTAGGATTGGTTTAGACATGATGTATCCTTCTTATTGCAGCTGATTCAATTCTGTTCCCCAAATGTTAAGTTTTGGATTGACTATTTTTGGGCATATTTTTCTGTCTAGACATAACCTAAATGGCAGACAGCAAGGGGCGCTGTAAATATCAGCTGTATCTGCAATTGGAAAGGCAACCTGGGGCCACACATATGTCATTTTTATCATACACGGAGAGTGTGTCCATCTCAGGTTCCCTTAGCACTGCTCAGCATTAAGCTGTAAAGAATTTCAGCTGGAGAAAGTAGCTATGTTCAGTCTTTGTGTCAGTTCTGACCATGTCTGTAAGGATATTTAGCACCTTACTTTATCTAGGAGGGAAGGTGAGGAATCAGTCTAATGCCCGCAGTTGTAAGTCCTTGAGAAGCCATTGCTTAGCCCTTCAATATCCTCAAACCCCCCAGGGCTATCCACAGTGGATAACTGGGCTGGAACTTGAATTCTATTTGACTGGGACCCTAGGACCCTCCTCCTGACAGACACTTCTCCTTGTTCCAGAGTTTTTATCTGTGGCTAGTGTCTTGCATCATCCTGGACACATTACCTTTTATCCATAACTTACCCCTCACCACCTGCCTCTTAGGAGTTGTATGGTCTCCAGCTGCTCTGATCTTCATTCCCCATACTAAACTTTTTGAATATTGAATTTGCCTATATTGGACCCAGAGCACCCAGTTGATTTGTATCTGTCAAGAGGCCATGAAAATATTTACATTATTCTCTCCTGGCCTTTGCCCCACCCATCCTAATAAATTCTCAGCTCTCCTGTTTGCTAAGATCTAACACACCTAGTAGCAGAGGCTGAGTGAGCTGTGCTAATGAGGATGATGGCATACAGTATGCAAAATGCTGTGTTTGTTGCCCCATCTTCAAATATGAAAATGGGAAATAAGTTTGTGTTGTTTAGTCACTAAGTCGTGTTTAACTCTTGCAACCCCATGGACTATATAGCCCATCAATCTCCTTTGTCCATGCGATTTCCCAGGCAAGAATACTGGAGTGCATTGCCATTTCCTTCTCCAGGAGATCTTCCCAATCCAGGGATCGAACCCATGTCTCTTGCATTAGCAGGTGGATTCTTTACCACTGAGCCACCATTGCAAATAATGTAATATTCAATTTTGAGAACTGCTTTTACTACATTATTTTCTATCACCAATTTCCCTTTCTGTCAATTTTGGAAGCATGATGCAAGAATTGTTTTTTCCCTTGTGTAATTACCTTTTGGTGGCTCATAGCTCTTTACAACAGCAGTTTAAAATTGCTCAAGGTATGGCAATAGAAAAAGCCTGAACTGTGTTTAATTTTGCTTGCTGATACTCAGTGAAACTGTTAATCAACAATTATAATCTTTTAATAGATTCTGTCAAGTTTTCAGAAGATCTGAACAGTTGTTACTACCTTGCTGGGAGAGGCTTATATGAAAATAATTTATATTTCTTCCCTAAAATGATAGCCACGAGGGTACAGTAAAGGGAAGTATGCTATCCATGGTGTGTGTCGGGGGGGAGGGCACCTGAATCCAGGAAGTGCTATCTAGGTCAAGTTTGTTGCATGTATACTTTTACATATTCTGATATTCTATTTTATAGTGGTAAAGTCTTTAAGAGGAGGGACAGAGGAAAGAGAATAGGGTTATAGTCTGTAATAATACATTCATTGTTGTTAAGAAATTAAATTCTCCAGGCAAGAATACTGGAGTGGGTAGCCATTCCCTTCTCCAGGGGATCTTCCTGACTCAGGGGTAAAACCCAGGTCTCCTGCAATGCAGGTCGATTATTTTTCCAGAGAAGACCTTGGGAGCAGATGGGGAATGCATTTGCTCCTTTTCTGCCTTGCCTTCTTGCCCTCACAGTGCACTCCCACTTCCTCATGATCCCATCTGGAGCCTGTCCCCTGTGTCTCTCCTCTGTGAGGTATTCTCAACATCCTGTGTGTGCTTTTTCCATACCACCTATGGCTCACTCCATAACTTCTGAGACAATGCCAAGCTCAGGGGCTGCTGTGAGGGTAAATGAAGTTAATGCATTAAAGTGCTTAGAACAGTGCTTGGCATTAAGTAAGTACTCAGTAAATTTTAGTTATTGGTATCTGCCCATTCCCCATGGGCTGGGGCTTGTCTACTGGGTCAGTCACCTTCTGTTCAGGTCCTTTCTGGACAATAAGATGCCTTGCTTTCTGTGAGGAATACAAGAAAGATCAGAACAAGGATAAAAGCCTTAGTATTTGGGTTAAAAACAACATTGGAAATGACCTTTATTAGATAGGAAACTACAAAGCTATCCATAGGACCAGCATATTTTATGCAATAACATTTTGATAAATGGAATATTACTTACAACTTGTCAAAGGTTATATCTGTTTTCTCATATTTTTCATGTTAAGTTTTATGATCAATTTGTATATACATATATAAGATACCAAAAACTGAGAAAAACTCCAGAGAAAAAGCATCCATGCACAGTCACATCTTCATTCTCCAAACAACTCAGTTTATTTCTAACGAGAACGTCAGAAAGTTTCTTACCACGGGAGAGTGACCTTTAAAGAAAAGACCTGACAACCAGATAAACTGCGCACCATTTACAGAGGGATTCAGGGAATTTACTCCATCTATTTCCCTGTCCTCTGGAGGAAATTATTCATTCTCGAAGGGCAAAGCTGATTGAGGAAGGAAGAGTCAGACTGAAACAGACAATGCTTTTAGCTTTGTTCATGAGAAGGAGTCGACTTCTGGGTTTTCACCTACAGAGTGAGGTGGTTGAACTAGATCACTTTAAAGGAGCTTGCTGGGTCAAATAGGGTGAGCTTTCCTGTGCTAAGCTATGCTGTGTCTGTGCTGGTTAGGTAAGAATCATAAACTCTCTACCAGACAGCAAACTCCCTGCTAAATGGGGAACTTCAGTAGCCAGTCCTTGGGTCCTTGTTTTAACCCAATGCTTGGCCAGTGTTCTAGGCTCTGCCCATGGTACCTGCAGAGAGACTCTAGCAGAGTAGTGGTGAGGGACAAGCAAGGTCATATATGTAAAAGTGCTTAGAGCTGCAAAGGTTTTTTTTTTAATGTATGGTGAAGTTGTAAAATGAAAGAACTAAGAATAGACTGAGAATATTTCTTTGGTTTTGAGAACTTAAGAGCTGGAAGAAAACAGGACATCAGTGCAACCAAGTCATTTACAATGGAGGAACCAGGAGGTTGCTGGTGCCTGATATTTAACAGAAAGCAGTGTCATTAATCTGAAATCATGAACCTTCAGTTTTTGATTAGTTAATATTAAAATTTATAAAAGAGAATAAAGCAACATATGAGAAAAGAGATTATGCACACTTATCTAAAGGACTTCCCAGGTGGCTCAGATGGTAAAGAACTTGTCTGCCAAGGCAGGAGCTACAAGAGACATGGGTTTGATCCCTAGATCAGAAAGATCCCCTGGAGGAGGAAATGGCAACCCACTCAAGTATTCTTGCTCGGAAAATCCCATGGACAAATGAGCCTTGTAGGCTACAGTCCATGGGGTCGCAAAGGTCAGACATGACTGAGCAACTGAGCACATAGGCACACACACCAATATAACACTCTAATGGAGACCATTGCTGTATTTGCCCTTGAAGATTTCAGTAAGTAATAGTGACTTTCCAAAAGGGCACTACACTGTAAATCAGATGTCCCCCTAAAATGGCAGAAATGTAAGTGTAGGAATAGCTTTCTTCTTCCATTTAGATACTGACTTTTGCTTCCGCCTGTGAGACTTTGGGCAGAAGTTGCATTTATTTACTGTCATTGAGTCAATTTCACATATGCAGAACATCTACCTGACTTGGTAGTAATGGACCAGGCTCTCAATTTGCCTTCCATGCCAATGTATATTTTTAGCTCAATCACTGAGGAATTAAAACATATTTGCTTGTTATCAATGCAGCTTGTAAGTGAAATACTGGAGAATTTCTTAGTTCATGGGTGCAGGAGAGATTCTGTAAGCTAGAAGGGTGCCCATGTCTTTAGACTGACCTGAATTTTCAAAATTTGCTATTTACCAATAAATGATTAGCACTGGCATTCATTGTAACAGAGCAGTCTTTGCAGGGTGGATGGTGTGAGTGGGCACGGACCATCAAGTGAACTAGCAGATGAGGGTTCAGAGAGATTGAATAAAAGTAGAAAAAGAAAAAAAAGAATTAAGCACACTCTTCACATATACCTTTTAAAGTTATGATTTATTCTTATAAGAAAGGTATGCTCATTTAAGAACATTTAGAAGATACTAGTAACCATATAGGAAAAGGGGGAAAATCCTGCAATCCCGTTATCCAGAGATAAATACTACCAATTTAGTATGTAGCACTCCATAGGCTGTTTGCTATATATTTGAATTATATATATATATATATACACACACACACACACACACACACACACACAAATATGAAATCTTCCTGTTTTATAATCAATCTTTTCCACCTATAATACCATGAATATACTTTCAAGTAAGTAGGTACAGCAAGTTCTTTAAATCACACACTAAACCAGTTTCCTTAGGGTCACTGGAACCAAATATCATGTATAAAAACTTTATTTGTTAAATACCTTAAACTTCTTAGATACTATCAAAATCCTACCCTGAGCTGTGCCAGACACATAAGAGATTTTATGATGATATAACTGTAATGTTATTTGAGAAGGGGAGTCCTTAATCTTGAAGGAAATTTAAGATTTCTAAAAGAGGGGAGCCAGTGAGTGCATTTTGGGCTGTGGTACACCTGCTTCAGCAAAAGCTAGAACTGTCCATGGTTCTGAAGACCTCTGTGACGGCTTCCATTTAGCATTTCTCGGTTATATTTACTGACTCAGGACTCACAGCATAAAGTGACTGAGCACACACGTACTCACTGCATAAAATGAATCACCACTAATTATCACAATCGGCCTACAAGATGAGAGACATTTTATTTACTGTTATACAAGGAAATGATGTAAGAGACAGGAAACAACTTAGGAAGGTTCTTTTGCAAAGGACTGGAATCATTCAAGCTATTTTAATAAAAAGGAATTTAATTTAAGAAATGTAGTATTTATAAAATTATGGAAAGTGCTGACGCAGCAGCCCATAACCTGGGCCTCCTGGAATGACTCCCAGAACATCACTACAGAACTATCCAGCCAAAGGAACTCCCATCTCTACTGCATCTGGGTAGCTGGGAGTCATGAAGTTTCATGCCAACTGCTGCTCCAAGACCACACTGTCTTGGCTATGATCAGAGGTTTAGATGCTGGCATCAGATTGAGGCCCTCCAGAGCCAGGCTGAGATTACAGTACATGCAGGAGCAAAATGGATAGTCTGCTTTCTGCCTTTCAACATTCACTAAACCCGTTACTGGACACTCAGATCTTTGCTGATACTGTTTTGGGAAAACCAAGTCCCCATGCTCCCTGTATCTCTGTGCACCAGCAGAAATAATGGAACGATAGACATAGCTTCTGAAGACTTCTGTTTTCCAGATATCCCATGAGTACTTCATATTAGTGGAACCTAAAGCACACCCTGAACTTTAGTTGCAAATGTGCCTGGGAGGAGTGGTTTTCAGAACAAGTTAAACTGAAAGGAAAGTAGAACAAGTGTGCATTAGATGACTTGACTTATCATCACAGGGGGCATTATTCAGAACTAAGTTTAAAGCCCTGGGTTCCTTCTATACCACACAAGTTGACTTGGAATCAATATGAAATTTACTCAGATGACCTTGGGGATTATTTTTATTATTTCTAGTATATAAGTGGGTATTTGTTGATCAAGAAGGACCTGAGTCAGATTCAGAGAAGTCTGTTATAACCTCTCTTGGAGTTGGAAGCCTGCAGGGCTCTTGAGTTGAATGAGATTGAAAAGTCATGATCATGAATGAGAGAAAGCATTACAAGAAAAGCTAGGGTGATGCCTGCCTAGCCTTAAGAGAAAATATTTTCTGAGCAGAGAGAATTTGTAAATACCTAAAACCACTGGCAAATCATTTAACAGGATTCTGTTTGAAAAATAATTCTATTTATAGAAAAGAATCTCAAGAGATTATGGGCAAGGTTATGGGGATTAGTGAGGTTTGTTAATCCAAGATTGCCTTCACATTGTTGTGGTGGATTTGAGATTCCAGTCTTTGTCTGTTTGGCTCTTTTGGGGTGGAATTTCTTTTCCCGTGTTAATTGAACCATATGTGAGATCATCCTGGCCTCTCTGCACTCTTCACTCCTGTAGAAGTTACTGGTTAATTCAGAAGCAGGACTTCAGCTTCTTCTTTTCTGTTTCTTTTGGAAACTAGCTGCTTAAAGGAAGCAGAATTCTGGTCTGTGTTTCTATGCTACACTTTTTAAAGTCACTTGGAACTCAACCTGGTATTTGTGAATGTCTGTCATATTTTGGGGTTTGGTTCAAGAATCCCTTGGTTTTCAAAACCTAAATCACATTCATGAATATTATTGATATCAATAGTAAATAAGTGATACTTGGTTGTTTATCTATAGTTTTTCTGATCAGATTTGTTCAGAAATAAATTATGGTTTATATTTTGATCTCATACTATATACATTTCCCTATAGAAAGTTAAATAAAATTAAACATAAAATGGACAGAAGATAAAAAGGAGACTGTCAATAGCAGACATGAAGCTGGAATGAGAGAGAAAAAAAATACAACAGCTCATCTGTTGGGAAAAATTCAAAGGAGGAATAATCAACTCCATATATCAAAGTCCCAAGTGCACAGCATAAAACAATAATTAATGTTCATGATGGCACCCTTGATCCATCAAGAAAAATTAAATTATGTTCAGCAGACTTTCTTTTCTTTACCTAAGCTGGGAAAGAATTTGTAATATATTTTAGAAAGATTTATTCTTTTGATAAAGGAAATATCATTTTACTTATATTTGCTGGACTCTCTAAGGAATACTATTGTGAAAATATAGAAAAACAGAAGAGATTGTTGAGGATAACTTCTTCAGCACACATTATCCTTAAAGATTTTACCATAGCATCCATATTTTCCTACTCTCCTTCAATATGTCTAATCAGGATTAATTTTTAAAATTCTACATTAATTGGTAAAATCAGCTCTAAGTGCCTGTTGTAACATGATAGATCATTTGATCTTGTCTTTAAGGAAAAGATGTAAAGCATCCATCTGGATCTAAATTAAGTTCAATCTTGGGCTTCAAACCTATCAGATATAAATTATAATTGTACTCACAGTAGTGGATAAGTGATGTTGTATTCACTTCAGAATGTGGATGTTCTAATTGACATTGCAGGCAGGAAAGGGAGAAGTTTGGCAGTTATGAATGTCTTCACGAGAGGCATGAAGGTGTAAAGGCCTTTGTTGGGCTGCATTTTGAGCAGTCCAGGACCTGGCTTCTTCAGAGCCCTGGAGATGAGCAAATTGAGAAGGGCCGACCTAATGCCAATCATTCTATATGAGATGATGATACACAAAGTGGACCACCAGTTTATCAAATCACAGTAGAGTAGGGGAGGGTGAGGAGGAATATTCATAACCTCACTCAGGGCAGCCTCTTTGTTACATCAGGATACTTCAGAGACCAAGTGAGTAATTTACAGGTCGCTTGGTAAGCATGCTATTAAGGCAAAGGGAGATGGAGAGTCTTGGTCATTTCAAACAGCTGATGGCAGGGCATTTTGAATCATCCCTGAGCTGAAGTAGAGTTGTAGTAATATATGATGATGAATCATCCTGTAGGCACATTATAAATACCTTAACTTATATCACTTCATTAACGCTCCCAGCCACTCCATGAGGTACCTCCCAGGAGGTGTCCTCTCCAGTAAGGAGATGAAAAAATGGAGGAACCAGAGTTTAAGTAACTCTCCTAAGCTCAAAGGCTGGCAAATTTGAGAGGCTGGAGTCCAAAGCCAACGGTCTTAAGAGCTACATTATTTATCCCTCTAAGGTTCGTATGTTTGTCCTGGATTTAGTGTTTCTTCTCTCAGGATAGTGCTGGATAAACACCGAAAATTCTCATTTTTTCTCCACTTTCCTTTTCTATGTTCCAAGCTCTCCATTGCACTTTTGGTCTTAAGCTTCCTCCAGACAAATCACAGGCAAATGGGTTGTTACTGTTTACTAACTTACACTCTCATTCCAGTCCTTTCACTCTGAGATCTCAAACAGTCTATTTGAATTGAGTGCTTGGTTTTTGCAGATTCTCTGGTCATCCATTTATAATGTTTGAGATACTCTCGGGGTGACTGAAAGTCTTGAGCCTCATTCCCACCTAGTATTTTAACAACTTTGCTGCAACCTAGTTTCTGTTACTCCTAAGTTCTTAGGCATGGGATAAAATGTTCTTCTCATTATTGCTTTCCTATATCACCTATATCACCAACAATTAGCAGATAAAATATTGGTAGAAAATAGCTTCAAAGATGGATTATAAAGCTATTTAACTTGGTACTATTTAACTAGGTACTTCCCTAAGAATTTCAAAATTCTCATTATGAGATAGATCCCAGCCTTGTACAATTTTCTATTTTCATTGAATTTTAAGAACTGGGACTAGCAAGAGTCTTACTTGTTATTATTTATTTATTTATTTTTATCTGTACTTATAGATTTTTCTAAGAATAACATGGAAACATGGAAAGGAATTTGACTTTTGTCGTTTCTAGTATGATCAATTTCCTATCATTAATCATATGAATCATGGCTGTGAAAAATTAGTCAAAAATTCCTCCCACTTTACTTTATGTTTTCTGGCAAGTGAAGAGGTAATCTCCAACCTGAATCCTCATATTAGGATATAGTTCAGATTCTCTGAGCAGTTCTTGAGATCCTTGGAAGAAAAGTGCGTTATATAGCCTTCTGTGAAGCATTTGAGATAACCCTTATGAATTACTCTGTGCTGACAATTTTACTTGACTGTACCAAAAGACATGGGATGGATTATGAATGAGTTGTGTAGGCAACTCAATTTTCTGGACTGTCAGTCACCCTAAAGGCAGGTGAGGTCGTAGAATAAATAACCCCGCTCTTCCAAAATCCTATGTGGATGCTCAGACCTTCTGAAAGCCTTCAACAGATTTTCCTGCCTTGGCAGTAAACTGCCAAATGATCAGCAATGTCAGAGTGTCACTTGACAGAGTGGCAGAAGTGCCTGCTGCCATGGGAAGAACAAAAGGGGTTGGGGTTTTCTAACCTGTGGTATAGACGCGAGGCCAGGATTATACCCCAGGCTCCATCCAGTCTTTGGAGCTGTTTCAATTCATAAATTATAAATGTCATATATTGCTGCACAGGTCATGAGAGAATTGTAGATGTTAATTCCAAGACTGTTATTAGTGGAAAGCGATCCTCTGGGAGATGGGGAAGTGGGATGAGGGACACAGACAGGGAATTAGAGATGCACGTTGTCCAGAGAGGCTGAAATAATGTGATGATGATAATTAGAGTTTGAAAATGTCAGCAGCAGATGGGACCTGCCATCACTTGCCAATCGCAGACTCTTAAGGTCCCCATAACAAATGTGTGATTCCCTTGGAGCAAAGGGTTGATAGCACAAAACAGTAGCAGAAGTGTCTAAGGAGTTTGAAACTGCAAAAGATCTATTTAGCCATAAACATGCCCTGTTGGGAGGGATGTTGTAAGAGAGAGTAAAACGCAAACAAGGAGAGTACATAGGGGAGTCAGCTAAAGTTTAAGAATTGTGTGAG
This sequence comes from Aepyceros melampus, assembly GCA_006408695.1. Classification (NCBI taxonomy): domain Eukaryota; kingdom Metazoa; phylum Chordata; class Mammalia; order Artiodactyla; family Bovidae; genus Aepyceros; species Aepyceros melampus. The sequence goes on along the minus strand of SJXQ01006687.1, from coordinate 131,722 downwards.
TCTTCACAGATACAGGGAACAAGCTAGTGGTTACCTAGTTGGGAGAGGGAAGGGGGAGGAGGAGGTACAAACCATTATTTACAAAATCAGCTACAAGGACATATTGTAAGACACAGGGAATATAGCCCATACTCTTAATTATAAATGGAGTATAACCTTAAAAAATTGTGAAGCATTACATTGTACACCTGTCACATGTAATATGGTACATTAACTGTACTTCATTTAAAACATGTATGTGCTAGTATATATTAAAAAAGAATTACATGAGTCTTGTTTAAAACTTCATTTAGTCACAATCATAAAAAGCTATCTTTCTTGGGTTGCCTATTTTTGAATGAGATAATCTCTCTTTTGTGTTCGGAAAAAAAAAAAAAAAAACTTGTCTTACAAGAATAGCCCATAAACCGATTTCCAAATCTAAAAAGTAAAGTCATAGTAAAAAATGATGCTTTTCCAAGCTCAAAATATGTATTTTTCACATCAACTTTCTTCAGGGGGATGAAATGTAATGCAAATCCAACCATTACCTGCTCCATGCCCTCATTTTGTTAACTAACAGGGAAAAAATCTGGTCAGTAAGCAAACAAAATGTAGGAAAAAGGCAACAGAGAGAGAAATGTCACCTTAATACAAATGCATTCTAAGTAAAAATATTCTATCTTTTGTCCTCTAGAAAGTTTCATTAAAAAAGCATATTCTCTCTCACTATATCCATGGTAAAGAGAAATGACACAATTTCCTGCTTTGTTTTCATTCTCTTTCTCCCTTTCCACATCAAGTCTGTGGTGAAGGAACACTTGACTGGTTGTGGTATACCTTTCGAGCTGAACTTTTGTGTCTTTTTAACTATTGATAGAAATGTTTATTAATTGGGAAGTTGGTAGGAATGACATTCACTATCAGTATATTCTGACAGTAGGACTGGTAATATTAAGCATATTAAGCAACACAATTACATTTTGTAGTTTATTGAGTCTCTGAGAGAGCACACTTTTGTCTTGACCTAAGTTTGTTGGAGAACTTTGGTTTTTACTCAGACAATAAAATCACATGTTTCCATCATGGAGAAAATGGCCTCAAAGCCTAAAAAATGTTTCATTTTTGGGTTCAGATTCAGAGTTTCTTTTTGAAAGGTAGAAATCCTAAATTTGAATGGTTGAAATTGATACATTTATATATTTTTATTGATTGCTTTTCATATCAGGGAAGTGATAAATAAATAAATGCTTTTCATATCAGGGAAGCAACTTATTCCCAGGTGGGCCTATATCAAAACTGAGGCAGGCACTAGCAGAATCAGACCCATCCCCTTTGCAATGGAAGCACAAAGTCTTAACCACTGGACCACCAGGGAAGCTTAAGAGTAGCATTGTTGTTGTTCAGTTGCTCTGTATCCAACTTTTTGTGACCCCACAGACTGCAGCACACCAGGCTTCCCTGTCCCTCACCGTTTCCCAGCACATGCTCAAACTCATGTCCATTGAGTCAGTGATGTCATCCAGCCATCTCATTTTCTGTCATCCCCTCCTCCTCCTGCCTTCAATCTTTCCCAGCATCAGGGTCTTTTCTAGTGAGTCGGCTGTTGGCGTCTTTGTAAAAAAATAATTTGGGCAGATTGAGACAAATACATTCGTCTGCAAGAAGGTTGATAGCGACATAGCAGAAGAATTTCTCGAACGTGTGGCCAAACCCCGTGCAGAGGTGTGTGGCACGAGTCTTTGGTGGAGGCAGGCAGTTGGTAAAATAGGTCTTTCCTTGCTGAAGCAAAGTTCTTAGTCTCTTATCTGAGGTTCTGTGGTGAAATTGCACAGTCTGGGAAGAATGTTAGTGATATTCCAGGCCCCGGGTCATACAGGGGCAAATTCAAGATGGCTACACAAATGGAGGGACCTGCAACCTTGGGTAGCCCCAGGTTTTGTCTGGAGAAGTCCCACTCTCAGCCCATGTGGTTTAGGTGGCCTGATCACATCGTTACTGCCTGGAATGGGCTCTCATTGGCTAGCATCAACGAACACATGCTACCACTTGATCATGTTTATGAATGAAAATGGACCCGAACAGTGAGATTTTTTATGAGATTTCAGGAAGAGAGGTGCCCTTTTCTGCTAGACTTGAATAAGAGAATATATGAAGAAGAGTTGTAGCCTCCTTGGTCTAGATTTTGAGCATCGCATCAGACTGAGGACTTTAGAGCCAAGAAATGGAATGAGAGGAATCAGATCCTGGTGACATTGTTAGAGCTCCAGCTTCAAGCTTTGCTGAGACAGGAGTAAAGCGTTATTGAGGAAGAGTACTAGTGAGAGGAAAAGGGAAGAAGCAAGATTGGGCCAGAGAAAAACTGGATATTTCTCGTAGCACTAATGGATTAATTTCCTAACAGAGTATTTCAGGCTCCCAGGCATGCAGCTGACTTCACTACTTTACAAAGTGTGCTTGTTTTAAGCCTACTATTAAGAGGGCTGCTGCCTATTTGACTCACTCAGCTCTACTTCCATAACCTCTTTCATTCTGTTGAGCCCTTAATTTCATATCTCTCCAATGAGACAAATTTTTTGGCAGAAGTATTTAATATCAACTAAAGAAAGTAGAACTGAGAACAAGGAATGTAAAATTTGAGTCAAATGGCTTATTTTCTGTAGGTCTCAGTTTTCTGTCTTGGTAAATGAGGGAGTGGGTCCAGATGATGTCTAAGATCCTTCCAGCCCTTAGATTCTAATATGTTGTGGAAACAATTTTGATTTAAGGATTTCAGTTTCAAGGTGACTTTGAAAGGCTACAACACAGTTTAGCTAGATAAGAGTTAATAAAACTAGTAAGGAATTAAAAGAATAATCAATTAAAAGTGAATTCCAGGGCTCAAGAATATTACGGAATAATCTTGCAAATGAAGCCAGAATTAGAGACTATGGGATAAATGAGGAATGAAGTGATAAAATATTTGGAGAGAATCAGATATTGCAATAGAGGAGGTAAGAATAATTAATTCATTTATTCCTTCACATATTTGATGGGAATCTTGTGTATGCCACACCAGTAGGCCTTAGGGATACACAAATATAAAAGACATTACCCCTTTCTTCGAGGAGCCAGTAATTTATTTGTGGAGATGTATGGATAAACAAATGCCGTAGTCTAACATGTGATTCACTAGAATAGAGAAGTCACAGATTGGTAGAGGAGCTTGTATTGAAGGCAACACATATTTGAATTCTATAATTGGACTCTACAATTTCTTTGATAAGTTATTCACACACAAAATGTATATCGTAAATTCATAACACCAAATTAATAGAATTTCTATGATTAAATTTATTTCCTAATTTAGCAAAATACATGCAATGCCAAATTTTAAATTTGGGACCAAATCTTTGTTTTTTTGAGAAAGATGGGATGAGAGAGATAAAACTCTTAAAAATTAAATCTTGTAATTGCTGGAACAATCTTTACTAAGCCCAGCCAATACCTTGTTATACTCTAAATATAACTTGTCATACTCTAAATATAACTTGTCATTTTATGACAAAATCCAATTTTGAGATTAAGTGAAAATCCATTTTAATTTTCAATTGTTCATCATACTCGAACACCAAAAATTTACAGAAGGCACTTTCACATTTATTTTGTGTCAGGTGATGAGGAATTATACCTTCTGCAGAAGGTGAGATTGATGAGCTGTTTCTGCAGGCAATTGGAATAGACACTATTAAATAATGTATTGTCTTCACTCACTTTAGCTTAAGAAGATTTCACCCTAAGTCATCTCTGAATATCACTCCCAAAGAAGTTTAATTCATTGATCTTATGCCTCAAAGAATGATTCTATATGGTAACTGTCTGATAGTTATATATTTCATGACTGGTAATTGTTCTTACTGACTAACAGAAATTCTCAAAATAATTTGTATTTTAGAGATTAAAATACAGCATTTAATTTTCAATATAAGGAGTGGGCAACGTTTAAAGCCTGAGGTAAAGGACAAAAGCATAATGAGAAAAATTATAAGAGCATAAAGAGGCCATAACAATGTAACTGTTTCAAAAATATTCTCTTACTAACGCTTAGCTACAGCCAGCCAAACAAAAATAAATTGTCTTAATGTAGCCAAGTTAATGTAATCAAATTATCAATTAAAAAAAGGCAAGGGGAATTCAATTTGTTCTTGCTAGTTGCCAATTCTTTCCAGGCATGCTTTGAAATTTTGGTCTCCTGTAGACTTTAACAAATAGTTCTGTTTTTTCCACAAACTAAAATTAGTAGAATTTGATGGTGAGAGGTGGAAATATCTGCTTTTGTTGGAGAAAATATTTCAGTACAGACATTCATCTTCTTCAGTGGTTAGGCATAAACATATTTGAAAACTAGGGACAGATAAATCAGTTCTCAAACTTTATCCTCTTTTATCTTTGCATTTATAAATATTCTGGTATAATGTTCATGCCAGTAAAATGCTGGAATCTTAAATATAATTACCAACCAAACCAAGATGAGAACATTTCCATTATTCCAAATTTTCTTCTTGCCTTTTCCTAATTAGTAAGACTCTCTCCTCAGAGGTAACTGTTTTTCTGACTTCTATCATGATATATTACCTTTACCTGTTCTTGAACTTGATATAAATTGATAGTATAGTTCTTTGATGATGACTTTTAAAGTCATGTCTGTATCATCACTATAAATTTGTTTAGGTGTCACTATATACCAGATTAGTGCTTCAAACTCATTATGTTCTGTCTCTCCAATATTGGATTTCCTGTCTGTATTATAATTAAAAGTGGATTACTTTCACTTAAGTTAAATGACTCTGAATTTAAATGGGATGGGTATGAGGCAGTTCATTTTGGTGAAATAGTGCATCCTGGCAGATCAGGGGGCGTCAGTTAGGCTAACAGGTAGGCAGAGGGGCTTGCTGTGCTGAGGGGAGGAGACTCATTGACATGTTTCTAAGTCTGGGTTGTTGGACAGAGACTATATTAGGTTCTATTTGCAGAGATGGGGTACATGGTGAGGCCTACATTTTGGGAACAGGATAAGAGCCAATATCAGGGATGAGGGGTCAGGGATGAGCAGGGAGAATGTGATGCACCTGAGGGTTTGGGCCATAGATCTGCCTGTGTCTAATCCTTTAGCAAATGCTTCTTCCGCCTGTGATGGTTGATACCAGCCTGCAGACAGAGGTCAGGTGGCTCCCTCCCCGATTCTGGAGGGTGACACATAAAAGTTAGGAAAAAGCAGGACCAGTCTTTAAGAGTACCTACAAGATAAAGGCCCGGCGCCTGGACAGGGCGTGTGTGCCTCCTGTTAGCTGACCTGTGCTTTTGGTGGCTTCAGCTGCCAGTACTCTGCTAGTTGCCCTCTAAATTGCAGAGGATCAGAGCTCTGTGTGAACTGCTTTATCTGCTTGCACTATTCTTCCCCCTTTACAACTGGAATAGATGATCACGTACAGATAGGGAGAAAGCAAGCTCAGACCATTGGCTTGTCTGGATACTCATCTGAGCTCTGTCTCTTTTCAGTCTTGTGATGCTGGGCAAGTTACTTTACTTCTCCAAGTCTCAGTTTCTCTTTTGACCAAAGAGGGACATAACAGTACTTACCTCTTGGGATTAAATGAGATAAATTCTAAGTGACTGGTTGCCCAGTTGGTCACCATTTCCTCCAGATGGGAAAGAACTTATTTAAACTATAACCCCTCAAGAGTTTGGGATGGACATGTACACACTGCTATATTTAAAATGGATAACCAACAGGGACCTACTGTATAGCTCAGGGAACTCTGCTCAATGTTATGTGGTAGCCCAGACGGAAGGGGAGTTTGTGGGAGAATGGATACATGTGTATGTATGGCTGAGTCCCTTTGCTGTCCACCTGAAACTATCATAATCTTGTTAATCGGTTATACACCAACACAAAATAAAAAGTTAAAAAAAATAGGCCCTCAAAATTCAACTAAAATAACTCTCTATTCAAAAGCCTTCTCTGATCCTACCAGGAAGAGTAAAGTTTTCACATAGCCCTGATATAGTATTTCCCACACTTGTATGTGTTCAGGCGCTCAGTCTTGTCTGACTTTTTGCAACCCCGTGAGGCTTCTTTGTCCATGGGGTTCTTCAGTCAAGAATACTGGAGTGGGTTGCCATTTCTTCTCCAGGGGATCTTTTCAACCCAGGGATCGACCCCGAGTTTCTGACATCTTCTGCATTGCAGGTGGATTCTCTACCACTGAGCCGCCAAGAAATTCAGAAATTCACACTTAAAAATAATAATTACTTTCTAACTTCTCCTCTGGACACTATACTACCTGAGGAATGGGACTGTGTCTTTCTCAGTTACAATTCTGGTGCTGCCATGGGGTCAGGTACATAGTGGGCACTCGGGAGATATTTGTCACATGTGTGAATAAAGCCTGGCATGCTGCAGTCCGTTGGGTTGCAAAGGGTTGGACATGACGGAGCAACTGAACAACAGCAACAATGAGTAAAGTCTGTTATTTGGCCAGAATATATTGTGCCTCATTTGTTTCTGGTAATTTTCCTTCAATGCATGGTTCATGTTCAAGATTATTTTGTAGGGAAAGTATGAGTTTCACCGAGTCTTTCAAATTTACCTGTTGAGTTACTCTAGCTGCCTTAAATTGGCTTGACAATCAACACCAACACAAAATTACTATTTATGAACTGATTCTCTGTTGGAAGGCTCAGCAGTGACACTGTGAAAATAGCTGCAATTTAGCAATTCAGTAGCATTTGCCTCAGTGAAGGAGTTATTATAAATAATAACCTTTAGCTTCAGCTGATCCCCTGGAGGAGGAAATGGCAACCCACTCCAGTATTCTTGCCAGGAAAATCCCATGCACAGACGAGCCTCATGGGCTATAATCCGTGGAGTAGCAAAGAATCAGACAACGACAGAGAAAATGAGCACAGAGCACACACAACTTCAACTGAAACCACAAAACCAGTGTCAGACTTCCGGGAGGAAGATTTACACAGGAGCCTGGCTATTCATTTCACATTCTGCTTTCACTATTGTCATAAGAAGTTTAATTCCTGACCATGAGTCCCAAGGCTTGAGAAATGACCCTAGAAAAACAGGAAATGTTTCCCCTTACCAGAAATGTAACTACAAGGTTCTTTTGATATCGGATTATTAATATTGTGCCAAAAATAAAGCTTCTCTGCATGCCCACCAGCAAGGGAAGTAAGGTGACAGCCACAGGGAATTCCTGAAATGGTGCTCACATTTTCCACCCTTCTCCCTGCCTCTTCCTAATGTTTTTCCTAAAGAGAACACACAAGCGTCCTCTATGTGCCGCAGAACAGTTTACATTTAACTGTCTTTATCTATAGAGCAGTTTAAATTCTAAAGAAGCAAACATTCCTAGTATATTTATTTTATAAATGGAAGTCTGTAGTGTGTAATTTCCCCTCCCCTACCCACTATCTCTAGTTGCCACAAATCTGATCTCTTTTTATATGCATTTGTTTGTTTCTCTCTCTCTCCTAGGATTTTCGTAATGTGTATATTGGTCCACCTAATGGTGTCTCATGAATCCCTTAGACATTTCCCCCCCACTTCTATTCAGTTTTTTTCCTTTTTGTTTCACTGACTCAATAATTTCAAAAAATACCTTTGAGTTTATTGATTTTTTTTTTTTTTTAGTTTTATGAGGTCTCTTGAACACTGCTACTATATTAAAAATTTTTTTATTAAAAATTTTTAAACTTTTTATTTTATATTAGAGTATAGCTGATTAACAATATTGTGATAGCTTCAGGTGGACAGCAAAGAGACTCAGCGATACATATGTAACTGGGAAGGGTTAATTTTAAATTTTCACTGGATCTACTTCTGTGACTTTAACCCTTTTTTGTTACCAAATGTACATTAAGGCTTGTCTCAGGGAGACTGAGGCTTCCCTGGCAGTTCGGTGATTAAGACTCCGAGCTTCCAGCATGGAGGGTGGTGTGTGGGTTCGATCCCTGGTCTGGGAACTGCTGTGGGGAGGAGCCAAAAAAAAAAAAAAAAAAAAGAAAACCCAAAGAAACAGTTTAGGACCTCAACGGCTCAGATGGTAAAGAATCTGCCTGCAGTGAGGGAGACCCAATTTTGATCCCTGGGTCGGGAAGATCCCCTGGAGAAGGGAATGGCTACCCACGCCAGTATTCTTGCCTGGAGAATTCCACGGACAGAGGAAACTGGAGGGCTACAGTCCATGGGGTCGCAAAGATTCTGACACGATTGAGAAACTACACTTTCTTTCAGGGAGATAACCTGAGTCACCCACCTGTGAAGGACTGTAAGGAAGTGAACTAACACGTTCACCTTCCCAAGGCTTGCCATTCTAGGGGATATTTGCAAGGATTGAATAGTCTTTTTACTTTGTTTCCTCATCTCCCCCATCTCTGATCCATAAAAGAACCTGGCAACCAGGCCCTGACAAGATTTTGAGGTCTAGCTTGCCAACTTTTGGTCAGCTGGCTCCCTCAGTCTTCCTTGCCTCGACCTCTCATCTCTCGGATTCATTGGCCTGTTGTGCGGCGAGCAGGGCAAACTTGGACTCCGTAATACATATACATGTATCTGTTCTCCCCCAAACTCCCCTCCCATCCAGGCTGCTACATAACATTGAACAGAGTTCTCCATGTATACAGAAGGACCTTGCTGGTTATCCATTTTAAAATATATCTGCTACTGTACTTTTCAATTCAGTTATTGTATTCTTCAGTTCCAGAAATTCTATTTTTTAAAACACTATCTCTACTGATATTCTCATTTTGTTCATGCACAGTTTTCCTGGCTTCATTTGGTTGTCAGTTTTCTCTTATGGTTCATTGAGCTTCTTTAAGATTTTGACTCTATCATATAATTCTTAGGTCTCTGTTTCATTAAGGTAGGTTTTGGTGCTGGCCTGAGGGAAGAGCTATCCTGGGTTAAATGCAACAGATTTCTTTATCTATTTCAAGAGGCTAGGCTTGGCTTCACACTTGTCTGGGATACTGTGATTTCTTAACTAGTTTCTGGAGTTCTTGTAAAGGCTTTTTAGATGGTATATGTTGTTAAGTTTGTGTTTCCTTGGGGGAATGAAGTCTGAGGGTTTTATTTTGCTATCTTGCTAAAGTCTCCCTGTAGGATCATTTAAAAAGTGTATCTTTTTTACTTATTCGTAATCTTTACAATATGAGTGGCAACTAATAAGCCTGAAGTAGTCATGTTTTAAACATCTTAAGTAAATTTACAGACATTGTAAATTTTATCCTGAGAAAACCTTGCAAGAGAGCCATTCTATTCTTTTGTTCCAGTTTAGGTAAAAGGTTATCTAAGAAGTTAAACTGCCCAAGGTTAACATTAAGTTGGGATTCAGCCTCAGGTCTGCCTGGCTCCGAAGCCCCTGCTTTTCCTCCTCTATCCTTTTCTGCTTGCTGTAGGTCTTTTGGCAAAGAACACACATTATTGAAATATATTTGTCACAGAGAGGTTTGTTGTATATATTACTTCTGAAATACTATTAAATGTAACTACCAGTATGAATTACTGCATTAGTAATGCTTTGGATATGAAGAAGATTTTGATTGGCTTATTCCCTGAATTTTGCACCTTTTTACTAACAAGTTTAATTTTGTTGTTAAAAATTTGGGTTAACTTAGATTTTTCTAACAATAACAACATTGCCATAGGGCATTTTTTCTTTGCATTCTTATTTATTAGAATAAAATATGAAGCCACATTAAAAAAATCTACCAATAGATTTATTAAATAAACAATGCATACAACTAGAAACAGTATTGGCATTAAATATAAGAGCACAATATTTACTGCTACTGAAAGATGTTCATATATTAAAAATTAAATAGAAAGCAATCAACAGCATAATAAAACTGTGAAGAAAGAGGATTATTTATAAAGTTGGCTCTTGGCTAGCATCTGAAAACTTAGAAGGGCCATAGGGTATTAACTTCAGTTAACACATTACTATTCTGTTATAGACTTCAGAAAAAAAGATTTTCTCTAAAAATAACAACTTATCTGCAGGCCATAAGCTTGATGCATATCCAAATTAGAGCAAATTCTGAAGATTGTCAATTCATGATTATCATTCAACTCCTCTAACTTTACATGAAAAGAAACTAGAAAAGCTGTTAGAGATTCATGTGTATGCATAAGTAGTGATGGTGGAGAATTACCTAACACTCCAAAATGGAATCTTTTCCATGCCTATTTAATTTTTTTCTCAAGGAATCAAATATCTTACAGGCATCCTATAATTAATCTCCATATACCTTGACATTTCTCCATAATTCTGTTTAATTAGAATTAACAGTGATATTAATTATGCAGGCAAATGAAGAATCACTAGAGTTCCCAGCCTGGCTCCACCGCTTACCACTGTGTGACCTTAGGCAAGATCCGTAAATTTTCTTCATCTCCAAGAAGGATCTGAGAAACAATAGAACATATTTCCTTGCTGAGTATCAAGGTTTGAATACAATAAGTCAAGAGTGTTTGGAACATGAAGATAAACCAAAGAATGCTAGTATATTTTAGGGAAGGCTGGTACAAGTGGAAATATTTCATCAGTTTATGTAGAAGAGATAAATACATATTTAAATTCTTCTGAGACATGAAATAAACTTTAAAGAGTCAGTGGGATATTTTACAAAATAAAATAGTTCTAAAATATGAAAACACCAAAATGATTTTCAACTCAGAAAGTATTGAACATATTTGCTTTATAAACTTTTATTATCTATCCAGGTGTATTGGGGAAAGCAAATCAAACCTTTGCTCAGGCAATTACAATATAGTTGGGGAAGGCTGGCATGTTTTGAGAAAGACAAATAGAACGTTAAGTGTCAAAATGAGTGGAAACTTGCCACAGGAATTCTACGAAAGAGAGCATGGTGAGGGGTAGTGGTACAAGGCAGCCTCATGAAGAAGAGCTCTGAGCTGGGGAGTTTGACTGGAGAAGAGAAGACCCTTTAGATGCGGGGCATTGTGGTACATGGCATTCTTCCCTGGTGGCTTAGCGGTAAAGAATCAGCCTGCCAATGCCTGCCAGTGCGGGAGATGTGGGTTTGATTCCTGGTTGGGGAAGATTCCCTGGAGAAGGAAATGGCAATCCACTCCAGTATTCTTGCCTAGAAAATCCCATGGACGGAAGAGCTTGGCAGGCTACAGTCCATAGGGTCACAAAGAGTTGGACACGACTTAGGGACTAAACAGCAACAACAAATTGTGGTACAAATAAGCAAAGAGCTTTACAAACATCAGTGACCTATGAATTATCTTGCACACTTGTTAAAATGTGGCATCTGACTCACAGGTATAGAGAATAACTAGTGGTTACCAGCGAGGAGAGGGAAGGGGAGAGGGGCAAACAGGATTAAGAGGTACAAACAATTAGGGATAAAATAAGCTACAAGAATATATTGTACAACATGGGATCTACAAGCCAATATTTTATGATAACTATCAATAGAGTATAACCTTTAAACATTATGAATCACTCTATTGTATATCTGTGACTTCTATAATATTACTGTATATAAACTATACTTCCATAAAAAAGCAGACTACTTTTTAAAATATACCTTACCAAAAATTAAAGTGCAGACAAAAAACTGAACAAAATTTTTTAAAATGTATGAAAGAAAAAGGGTCAATAACTCAAAAAATGTAATCATTATTATAGCCATCATCAATGACAAATGCTAACCTCCTTAGTGTAATAGTGCTAATGAACCAATTAATAAAAGGCAATGACCCTGGTGGCTCAGAGGTTAAAGCATCTGTCTCCAATGCAGGAGACCCGGCTTCGATCCCTGGGTCGGGAAGATCCCCTGGAGAAGGAAATGGCAACCCACTCCGGTATTCTTGCCTGGAGAATCCCATGGATGGAGAAGCCTGGTAGGCTACAGTCCATGGGGTCGCAAAGAGCCGGACACTACTGAGCAACTTCACCTTCAATGACCATATAGAAAAATGAGACTAATAAAATTTTTATAAAGTGAGGAAATAAAAATTTAACACATTTATTTATTTGATAAATAAATGAAAAAATATTTTTTACCCTCATATACAATGAACTGTAAACTAAAAAACAAAACACCAGTTTTTAGCTATAATTTGAGAAAAAAATTAAATCTGTAAATTAATTTTTAAGGGGTATAAACGTATACCATATTTCTGAAGTTATGTGGCTGTACACATCCAAAGTCTTTTTTAGCATATGTGCATGCATGCAAAGTCATTTTAGTCATATCTGACTGTGTGCGACCCCATGGACTGTACCCGCCAGGCTCCTCTGTACTGAGATAATAGCCAAATGATTGAGAAACATGTAAAAAGTAATGGAGAGCCTATCCCTGCCTTGCCAAGTGGTTAGAAAAGTATTTTGGACTGTGCAGGAGAGTATATGAGAGTCCCTCTGGCTAATTTACAGCCATTTCCTCCCATTGTTTTAGTCTGGGTTTTCTAACTAGTCAGATTTAACTGGATGGGACAAACTAAATGAGTGACAAAGATGCATCATGACTTTGGGGACTTGGCCTTTTTTACTGTTTAATAATTTAATTTGTAGATTGTTAAATGATTTAAATCCCAGGAAGTGTAGAAGGCTCTTAAACTTTTGCTTCCACCGGGCTTTTTAACCCAAAGAATCAAATGACATTCTGTGAGACAAATGATAGAGACTTTGTGAGTTTTTCTGGCCTTTCGGCATGAGATTAAGAGGCCAGTCATTTTCTGTTTGCAGAGATCAAACATTAATAATAACAAGAAAGCCCACGTTCTCTGATGTGGAAACAGGAAGTCTGTAAATCTTTGTATCCTGCTCTGTCTCTATTTCCTGACAAGTCGACTACTTGAATGGCCGTCCCTCAGAGCAGTTATTCTGACAACGTGAAAAAAAAGTAATTTCTTTCATTTATTTCCTCATGGGAATTTCCTGCAAGCAGGGATAATAATAACTTGATAAGCAAATTATTCTGTATATCTTATTTCATGTTTTTTCTAAAGAGGCACTTTCCTTGTTATCCTACCCTCTAAAATGGTAAAACAGTAAAACATTCGTGTCTGGTGGACTCCTTGCTTTCCTTTTTCACAAGACAAAGGCACTTTGTTCTGACAAATGTGACAAACCAACTTTAGCTGTAAACTAAGTAGCCAGATGATATAATATATTATTAAGTATTTATGAAGTAATCTGGGGCAATATGCAGCTGGTCCCCTGTTCCTTAACAGATGTAAGAATTCCCAGTGTATTTCCCTGATTGATTACATGAATTTCCTTATTACAGTGCTATATTTGAACACAAGTCTTTAATCATCTGATGCCTTTTCTCTGTAAGACCATCTTTCTGCAATAAAAGGGCATCTGTTTTAACAGCAGAAACAGCATTTATCCAGAGACATTCTAGATAAAACAGGTTAAAATATAGATTGTATACTAGAATTACTTAATTGGAGTTGTTTAATTGTTTGTTTGAAATGAATTGTGTTATCAGCAAGTCACTATATGTATGTTAAACATCCAGCTACTCCTTAGTATGAGGAAGCTATCTTTGGGCTTTCTCCCCAAAATATCAGATTGTTTTCCCTCACATACTATATAAACTCAGATGAATTAAGAGACTCACATAATGCTCTTCAGATAAATTTGCCTTGAAGCTGAGATTATGTCCAAAACCAAACTATCATGAAAAATTCCATTGACTATAAATAGAATTTCTAAATTCTAAATGTCATTTCAACCTTCTCCATGTCACAGCTTGACTCTCATAATTGCTCTTGTTGCCTTATTTTCCTTTAGTACACTGTGACCATTTTCTGAGGTGACTGGGTACTGTGTGATCTTTTTCACTTACATTCGGTATCATCATATGAACATTATTCGATAGGGAAAGAAGCCTAGTCATAACATAAGCAACTCAACATAGCCGACCTTTAAAACTGCTGGTTGCCTTAATAAGACACCAACACTGCCAGCAGCAATGTTATTCGTAAGCCTCTTAAGGGTTCATTTCAGTGGTTGTTTTCCATTACATCCATTAATGTAATCTACACAGCAGGGCTGTCTCTAACTGTGTTATTAATTATTATGATGTCCTGCTATGGAAATTGAAATATAGATATGGATTTCAAGACCTTGAATGGGAACATGAAAACAACCAAGTTAAATCATTTTATTTAGCAAAGCAGCGAGTAAAAACAAAAGACTTTCCTAAACCACACAGCTGTGGCATAACTGACCTTGATTTCCAAGGTCAGCACTCGATGGAGCAGAATTGATGGTTTTTGCTGACACTTATTGAATAAATTACGCTAGAAACCTTCTGCTACTATGGCTATAGAATCAACCTGAGGATACAACAACAAAACACAAAATTTTATATCACAGAGAAACAAGAATGGGAAATTTTCATAATTTTCATCATTAATTACAATCAGCTTCTTTTTGCTTTCCAGATGGCACAAGGGTGAAGAATCCACCTGCCAATGCAGGAGATGCAGGAGATGCAAGAGATGTGGGTTCGATCCCTGGGTTGGGAAGATCCCCTGGGGCAAGAAATGGCAACCCATTCCAGTATTTTTGCCTGGAAAATCCCATGGACAAAGGAGCCTGGTGGGCTACAGTCTGCTGCTGCTGCTGCTAAGACGCTTCAGTCGTGTCCGACGCTGTGCGACCCCATGGACGGCAGCCCGCCAGGCTCCCCTGTCCGTGGGATTCTCCAGGCAAGAACACTATAGTCTACGGGGTTGCAAAGAACTGAACATGACTGAGCAACTGAGCGCACACACAATTTACGTTTTATTATATAGATACAGACATGTTTCACTAGTAATTTCTATAGACCACGTACACTGAAAAAACAAAGCTTAAACAGCTAGTATATAAGTCTTTTGCCATGTAGTTCAGAAATAAGAAATTAGGATTTTCAAGTTGAATAGCAATTTCTTTGAAAAGTCCAAAGAAAATTATTACTCTACCTAGAGATGAGGCCAGAAAGTCACATATCTATGAAGACTAAATAAAAACTTAAATTTACATAAGAATAAGACAGGTTTATCTCTTCTTCCCCAAAAAAGATTTCTTTCTTTTAGTAGATGTTCAAGAGTATTTTATGAACCTGTGTATGAGAACAGAAGGGCAAAGCAAATTCAAATATTTCATTCAGATAAAATCTGTGTAGCCATTAAATCTCAAAACTTCAGCAATATCTATGGAGTTATTTATATTTCCGTGTGCTCTAAGTTCATGTTAACTAATACAATCTGTACCTATTTATGATGGTTTCATCTCTTTTTAAATTCCTACTTCTCTGCCCTCAGGGAAAATGCCGACTTTCAACTATCATTTGAAATTAACTTCTCTTTTTCTTTTTCTTTTTTTTTTTGTTCTGAAAATTCGTTCTTTATTTTGATATTAAAAAAATAAATCCTTCAGCCTATAAAGAATGTTACTTGAGCTTTGTTGACTTTTGCTATGGTCTCTTTTGTTTCTTTTGCATTTATTTCTGCCCTAATTTTTAAGATTTCCTTCCTTCTGCTAACCTTGGTGTACTTCATTTCTTCCTTTTCTAGTTGCTTTAGGTGTAGAGTTAGGTTATTTAATTTATTTTTTTCTTGTTCCTTGAGATAAGCCTGTATTGCTATGAACTTTCCCCTTAGCACTGTTTTTACTGAGTCCCATAGGTTTTGGGTTGTTGTGTTTTCATTTTAATTCATTTCTATGCATATTTTGATTTGTTTTTTGATTTCTTCTGTGATTTGTTGGTTATTCGGCAACGTGATGTTCAGCCTCCACATGTTGGAATTTTTTTTTTCTGAAAATTCGTTCTTTATTTTGATATTAAAAAAATAAATCCTTCAGCCTATAAAGAATGTTACTTGTTTTCATATTGTTGTAAAGCAAACTTATAAGATAGGAACATCTGCTACCAGTTCAAAAGAGGCTTGGATTCAAACAAACATCAAGGTGAAGGGAACAAACATCTCTGTCTCCTGATTTTTCCATAATTTTACTAAATCATCAAGAAGAAAGTTAACAGTAGGGATGTTACAAAATTATGCCAAAATTTGGTACGATAGTGAACCGGCCATGCACATCCAGCTAGGTCATGACCTTGTACAAATGCTCTACTTGATACCTTACAAGCTGGGCTGGTAATGGATTTGAGTTATAATGTATAGATTCCTTTCAGTTACAGTTGCAAAGGAAGTCTTTAAATTCTTGAAGTAAGCTAGGAAGCAGGCTGCTGATCTGGATTTGCTCAGATGGAAAACACTTCCAGCAGGAGTCCAGTTGATGGGCTGTTGGAATCACCAGGCCTGTACTTGTCAGGTAGTTTCAGTCAGCTGATCGGGACACCATCTCCAGATCTTTGAGTGATACATTTGAAGTTCTCACAGTACAGCTGTGGCCATGGCTGCATTAGCTCTGCCTATCTTCTTTGACTTTTTTTTCTTTGATTTTTAGTATCATTCTTTACCAGCTGTAGCAGCCACTGCTTGGTAAAACTTTGCCACAAAGTCTGGCTCACTGACCTCCAGCTGCCTGACAAATTCATTGCGTTCCTGCTCAGCCCAACCTCGAAACCACTGATCCCAAAGACGTAACTGGCACTCAAAGATACAAGGTGGTCGGTTTGCTC
>SJXQ01006687.1:87856-108628 GCA_006408695.1 Aepyceros melampus | reverse complement strand
CAGTGACCGCCCGGCTCCCTCCGGAGGGAGCGTGCTCACCGCCTCCCACGGAAGGCCCGGCGTCCCCGGGGGCCAGACGGTCCCTGTGTCGTGTCCAGTCTGCCTTCCCAGACCCTCCGTGGGGTACAGGCCCCCGGCCCAGTGCGAGATGCAGAACGGCCTTCAGAAGGGTGAGCCTGCCTCTGGCCTCCCCAGACAGCTAGCTCCACGCCCTCCCTGCTCGGACGAGACCGACGCCGGGTTCCCCGTCGCAGGCCCGGAGCTCAGAGGATGGATCAGAGGCACCTGGAGGCCACCCAGTCAGTTTGCCCATTTTACAGATGAGGAAACGGAGGCCCAGAGCACAGAAGGGCATTGTCCGTGGTCATCATAAGTTAGTGCCAGGGCCCAGGGGCAGGGCTTCATCCTGCCCGCTCCCCACGCCCACCCACTACCCGGGACCCCTGTCTCACACACCAGCTAGAACACAATTCAACTTGGCCAACCTTTATCAAAGGCGTACACTGGCTTTCTGTCCTCTCCCTGTAAGAGAGGACGACCGATAACCAGCCTGGCAGGCTCTGTCGCTCAGCTCGACACGGCGCAACAAGATGGCTTCTCATAGGGGAAATAACTTCTTAAAATGTTGGAAGAAAGGCTTTCAGAAATTGCACTTGGATTAGGGTTTCATTTATTAAAGAACTAAACAAATAGTGCAAGATATGAGCACAAGGAAGTTTTCAGTATCTCTAATGGGGGCAGGAAGCTTCGCTCCAGGAATGATACTGAAGCCTGACTAAGTTCAGCAGAAAACGAGGCGACGAGCTAAACGCTTAACTCCCTGCCCTGCTGAAACAAGGTCTGAGAACAGAGGGTTTTCTTTGTGTTTACCATGTGACATTAAATAAAAATACTCCTGCTGACATAAAGCTCCAAAGCTGAGGGCACCGCTAGGCCACGCAGCGGGCACCGGCCTCCATGGGCAAGTGCAGCTTCCACTGCGGGCCTGCGGAGGGGGATTTGTGCCCTTTCCGGGGAAACACGCCCCGGACCCTTATAAACTGGGCTCGGTGTCTATGGTGTTTGTTTCCCTCAGGAAAATTCAGAATTTCAGGGAGTCCCAGGGTTTTGTTCCTGCAATAAAACACATGTGATTTTCAATGGGTTGCCTTTAATCTTTGTATCCTTCCCCCTCCCTCAACTTAGATAAACCTAGTTTGTAAAAAATTCATGGTTCACCATCTTTTCCCAGATAACTGGGTGCAGTGAAAGGTCGCTTCTGGGTCCCAGAGCCTCCTGGCTGGAACGGTGTCATTTCCATGCTGCTACTTATTCAAGGCTCTTTGCAACCGCCGAGCGGGGGCGCCCCACACCACACAGGTGACTGCCGGGCACACAGCCATGCCTGGAGGCTAGGCTGCACCCTGCCAAGGGCAGACAAGGAGCAAGGGCAGGCTGGGGGTGACAACCGGGGTCCGCAAGCACGAAGGCGCTCCATCCTTGGCTGCAGGGCTGCCGAGTGGACAGCGGTCTGCAAACACCCTGAGTCTGACCGTGGTTGCCACACTGGCCCACTCAGCCCCGCAGCTCTTGTGCCTGCTTCTGAATGCACGTCCTGCTTCAGCAAGACGCAGCTTCCGCTTCACGCAGCCTTTCTCCAGAGAGGCGACCATGGCATCAGGACCTCATGGCCTCGACGGCCCCTAGGACGCTGTTCTGATACCACACTCGGCATCGAGGGGAATCAGGGACCGAGCCTCTCCTGGTCTTTCTGCTGCTTGCAAAGCTTGGCGCATGGAGCGGCTGGTGTCACGGATCACGCGAGGGCCTGTGCGCAGGGCACTGCCAGTGAAACTCAATGACTCGTGAGGGGAAGGAGATTCTGTAAGCGCCTCGTACGGGCCAGGCCCTAAAGGAGGCCCTTCTGCAAGTGGGATGTCATTTAATCCTCCCAAGTGTAGAATGAGCAAGAATGGGTTCCTCCAAGAGGGAAAAGCACTGACCCAGGCCACAGCACAGATGAGTCTCGAAGGCTGAGGGAGGAAGCCGGACACGAAAGGCCACAGAATGTCAGCCCATCGGTAGGAAATGCCCAGGACAGGCTGGACCATAGAAGCAGAAAGTGAATGAGTGGTCGCCAAGGGGAAGTCCTAAACATTCTGTCACTTACAGCCTCTTCTTTGCCACATATCATTCAGGAGTACTGCTTAAACTCCTAGACACATGGGTTAATGCTTCTGCGTTCTAACTCTAGCCCTAACCCTAACTTTTCCTTTTCTTGACCCAGCCACATGGCTTGCGGGATCTTAGTTCCCCGACCAGGGACTGAAGCCACAGCAGTGAAAGCTCCGAGTCCTAGTCAGCGGACAGCCAGGGAACTCCTGACATTAACTCTTTTTAAAGACAGTGACTGATTCGAGGACAGACGCGTGACCCAGGATGCGCTGAGGAGATTCAGTCACGGGGCTTGCACTGGGGGCCCAGCCCACCCACGGGCCTGCAGAGCTGAGAGGTGGAGGGGGCATCTCTGTACAAGCCCGTCTGCACTCTTTTTGGGCAGAAGATGGCTTCACACTTGTGTCTGCCACCGACGCTTGAAAAAAATCCTAGTGGACGCAGCTTTCTCACTCACTCAAGGACACCCGTACTCTGAATGTGATGAAGGCCCGCGTCTGACGGCCGTGTCTCAGGCCTGCAGGACAAACATACTCTACAATGGCTGCGGCCCAGACTGGCCAAGAGAAGCAAGAACGAGCGTCATTCAGACAAGTGGTTCTGGGACTTCCCCGGTGGTCCAGTGGTTAGGACTGTGTTTTCACTGCTGCAGCCCCAGGTTCAACTGCTCCTCAGGGAAGTGAGGTCCCGGAAGCCAGGAGGTGCAGTCAAATAAATAAGTAAAGGGGTTCCACTAACTGCCGCGTCTCATAAACACTTAGAGGGATGTTGCCTCTACAAGACAGAGGAAACCCTGGCGACGCCTTACCTGTTCCAAGACTGCGACACCTGAAGTCCTGCTGGTCCAGGTGTCAGCTGCCCAAGTGCCTGCAGTCAGGAGGCTGCAGAGGAAAAGAGCCCTCATCACAACACAAGGAGGTTCGTGAATGAACTGACTCCGCGCAGAACTGGGCTCCGCGCAGGCGTCCCTCACTGTGCAGCTCCAGAATCAACTTCTCTCCACCTTTCTCTGTCACTGTCTCTCTCTCACACACGCCAACGCTGAACGCCCTGGGAATCTCTCACACACACCCCCAACGCTGAACCCCCTGGAAATCTCTCTCTCACACACCCCCAACGCTGAACGCCCTGGGAATCTCTCTCTCACACATGCCCCCAACACTGAATGCCCTGGGAATCTCTCTCTCACACACACCCCCAACGCTGAACGTCCTGGGAATAATGTTGTGAGGCTGTAGAAGTGCGGTGCAGATCAAGTCAGATTGTAAATCTTGCAAAAGATGCAACATTTCAGAAAGTCCATAAATGAAATGCTGAGGGATGTTCAGACCTGGCCCAAAGCCACTGGCAAGTGTGGGAGGGCCTGACTGTGCAGCTGAGGACCAGGAAACTGACAAAGCTGGTGTCAGGCTGGGGCTCCCACTGTGAGTGACGTGAACAGCAAAGGGCCAAGAGAGGCTCCTGGGGAAATGGATGGTGAGCATATGTATCTCAGCACAACTGACGCTTTTTATACAGAGCTGAGAAAACCATACACAATGTGAAGGAGAACGTGGAGAGCAAGCATACAATTTGTTGGAAAAATTATGACCTGCCAAAACAACACCTAACTAATTCTTCGCTGGTTCTACAACTTATCATTGCATTAAGAACCTAAATTTCCTTGAATAAAAGACAAATTCAAGATACTCCCCCTCCTTTTTTTTTTCAAGATAAGTTCTCAAACTCTTTTGCCCCACCATTGACATCATCACTATGTCATTCCCATTTTCAGTGAATTCATTTAAGGGATCTTTCTTTCCACTTTGAGTCTCATCTTGCACTCAAGTAGTCGAGGGCAGGCAGTGACCTCCCGCTCTGATATTGTAACTGTGTAAATTCTGCTCACACCCCCACTCAGGCCACCAGGAAGCCCCCTGCCTGGACGGCCATCACCTCAGTCTGGGACGGCTCTCACCTCATGCGTCCTTCATACTCAGTGTTTACCAAAGACCCAAACCAAAGACACCGTCATAAAAACATTATCCAGCTTAGGGACGTCCCTGGCAGCCCAGTGAGAGTGAGAGCTCAGCTTCCAACACAGGGTCTGCGTGTTCTCAGCTTCCACAACAGGGGCTGTAGGTTCTCAGCTTCCAACACAGGGCT
This sequence comes from Aepyceros melampus, assembly GCA_006408695.1. Lineage (NCBI taxonomy): Eukaryota > Metazoa > Chordata > Mammalia > Artiodactyla > Bovidae > Aepyceros > Aepyceros melampus. The sequence continues at coordinate 104,329 of SJXQ01006687.1, read as the reverse complement.
GCGGATTCTCAGCTTCCACAACAGGGGCTGCAGGTTCTATCCCTGGTCAGGAAGCTAAGATCCCACAAGCCTTACAGCCAAAAATCCAAGACATAAAACAGAAGTAATGTTACAACAAATTCAACAGAGACTTAAAAAACGGCCATCAAAAAGAATCTTTAAAAAACTACCTACTCTGTTCTTCAGCATCTCTTTAATAAAGCGATAAGCTTATTCCAGACTTGTGGGGTTTTGTTTGGGGTGGGGTTTTTTTCAGGGGGGTCACATTTCTTGCACCTATTTGCCTTCAGAGAGAGAATGCATGAATTGGTAAATAAATGAACCTTTTACAGGTTTCACACGGCAATACATTGGCAATTGGCTTTCGAGGCATGTGTGGATGGATGGGTTTTAGAGCCAACAGAAACCTAGGCCCTCCTGAGAAACTGTCTGCCTCTTCGTTTGAATATTAGAACCATGGAACTCCTCATCTTTCCCTTGGTGACCTGGCTGCAAAACAGCTCAAAATACAGGGTTTCTCTTGACTTTTACGTCTTATCTTGATCATGTTTGCAGACAAGCCTTTTGCTTTCATGCCACCAGAAATGACTGTACAAGGAGCATGTTCCATTTGATGTAACTTGGATTGTGCATGGAGTTATTAAACCCTGAGAAAAAGCAGTAAGGATAGGAGGGTGCCACCCACGCCTTCCCAGGTGGTTCAGCGGTAAAGAATCTGCCTGTTAAGGCAGAAGGCACAGTTTCAATCCCTGGGTCAGGAAGATCCCTGGAGGAGGAAATGACAACTCACTCCGGTATTCTTGCCTGGGAAATCCCATGGACGGGAGTCTAGTGGGCTAGTCCATGGGGTCGCAGAGAGCTGGACATGACAACAGGGCTTCCTAAGGGGTTAAGTGATGTGGACAGACCAGGCCGGGGGTAGTCTTCCTTGAAAGGCTGTCAGGAAGCCGGACAGGTTTCTGAGGGGGTGTTCGTCTCTTCAGGGAGAGGCTCAAGACTCTGATTACTGCAGAGTCAGCACAAGAACCCCCCTCTGCCAACACCACTTTAGCTCAGAGAGAGAGAGATGCGTGCGGGGGTGTGTGTGGGGGGCTCTAAGACCCCTGGGGGGACCAGAAGTTATCCTGATGCAGGCCAGCACTGCTCCCGCTCTTCCCCTTTACCTAGGCGTGCGCATCGTGAGACCAGTAATCAAGGGTAAAATTCGGAAGCCCAGATCCCGCCCCTCTCAGCTTTGTGACCTTGGGCGAGTCCTGTGAACCTGAACATACGGTCTATACGACGGGAATGGTAACGTGTCTACTTGGTGGGGTTGAGATTCAGCATGTTACTGTAGGAAAGCACTTAGCGCAACTCCTGGCACACACTCAGTGCCTAACAAATGTCAGCTGTCACCATCCCCTCGGCCGTGGAGGCTGGCCCGGAGGGGCTTTTGAGGGTAGAGGCTCCTGGCACCACCTAGAGGGGTTCACAGGCCTTAGTCAGGGAGTTTCCTAGAGGTCCAGCGGTTAAGACTCTGCATTTCCAATGCAGCAGACGTGGGTTCAGTCCCTGGTCAGGGAACTAAGGCCCCACATGCCACGTGGTGCAACCAAAAGCGGTTTGCTACAATCTCAGTGACTTTCAAACATACGCATTTTCCGTGTGGGCCTTCGTTGCCATGAGGACTTCTCTCTAGCTGCAGCGAGCGGCGGGCGCTCTCTAGGGTGGCGGGTACTCTAGGGCGTTGGGCGTTCTCTAGCCGCGGTACGTGGGCTTCTCTCCTTGTGGGTTTCAGGGCACAGGCTAAGAAGCTGTGCACAGGCGGAGCTGCCCCTCGGGATGGCGACTCTTTCCGGACCACAAATTGAACCTGTCTCCTGCCCTGGCAGGCAGATTCTTTACCACTGAGCCCCCAGGGAAGCCCCCCAAAAGATTTTTTTTTAAAGGCTTTTGTTACTGCCAGGCAGAGCATACCGACAAAGATTCTCTCCTAGACCAGACTCTACTCCCTGAACTATTTAAAAAAAAATTCTCTGCCACATTTTATTTATTTAATCTTGGCTGCGCTGGGTCTTCACTGCAGCGCTTGGGCTTGGCTGCATTATGTGGGATCTCATTCCCTGACCAGGAATGGAACCCTGTGCTGGGAGCACAGTGTCAGCCTCTGGACCACCACGGAAGTCCCTCTGAACTCTTTCCCAACTAGGCACTCACTTTTGGACTTCTGTGATGTCTCTGCATTTTCCAGTCTTAGCAAGAACTGGTAACCGCCAATGTCTAACCAGTTCCTCATCCCCCACCGTCCCCCAGGTGGTCTGAGGCCACCCTGGCCTGCCTCCAGCAGGAATTCTGCTGGGTTTTCCTGCCTAGAAACCCCCACCCCCGTTTCCTCTTAGTAATTTCCCACCCACTGACCCTATCCTGAGCCTGGGCTGTAAATCCCCACTGGTTCCGCCGCTCTAAGTGAAAAATGTCGCCTGCTGCATCAGTAAGCAAAGGATGTTGCAACCTCACAGCTGCCCGACGGTGCACCCCGAGGGGACTCGGGGCGAGAAAGCATGGGACGCTGGCCCCAGGAAGCTGAGGCGCCCATCAAAGGAACGTAGGAAAGCGCTGAATTCCTGGAGATACCTGGTTTTCCTGTATTAAGCAATCTTCTGACTTTCGGACTACCTGGTCTTTGTTGCAAAAACCTTATACACCCGGCTCCTCCCTTACCTCTTCGGGGCAGGCCCCCAGTTATCTGAGGCTGCGTCCTGGGCTTAAGGCCTGTTTTGTCCAAGGAATAAGACATAACTCCCGACTTTTAGGTCGTGGTTTTTTCCCAGTCAGCAGGCATTTGGGATGAACCCAGAGGGTCCCACCCTGAGTCTCTTGCGCCCTACGTCAAGGGTCCCGCCCGGGAGGTTTTCGGCGCTTAAACTGGCGGCCGGCCCCGCTTTTCTCTCCGCTCCCCGTGCTTCCCTGAAGGTCCTGGAACCCAAGGCCAAGGGGCCAGAAACCCCGTTTCTGAGGTTCCTCAACCACAGAGCTGCAAGGTCTCCCTCAGGAGGGCGCCCCTCGCCTGAGGGCCAGCGCCCGAGAGGCCCACGGGTTGGTGCCGCAGCCCCGTTTCGCAAACATGGCGCCCAGGCCTCGCCACCCGGGCGCGCGGAAGCCCGCAGCGCACAGTCCCGAGGCCGCGGCGCGAGCCGGAAGTCCTCAGGCGGCACTTCCGGCGGGGGAGGGCTCGGCGCTCGCGGGGCGGGGCCTGGCGGGGCGGGGCCTTCCGGGGGCGGGGCCTGGCGGGGGCGGGCCCGCGGCGCCTGCGTGCGTCACTTCCGGGCGCGGCGCGGTGAGCGCGGGCGGCATGGAGGGCGGCGGGGTAGTGGGCGTCCCGCGCGGCCGGAGCCGGGCGGAGAGGCTGGGCGCCCCCAAGGGCGCCGCCCGGCCCCCGCCGCCCTCTTCCCCGCGCTGTGGTCGTGGTGCCGCTGCTCTGTGGGACCGACGGTTTCCCCAAACGCGGAAAACGATTAGTGGGCGGACCGGAGGGGCGGCGGAGGCGCGGCCCTGCTCAGCCGGGGTTCTAACCTGCGGCGCCCACTCGCTGCGAGGCGGGCCGCCGGCGCTCAGGGCGGGCCCTCGGGGTGGGGTAGGGGCCCCGCGCGGGGAAGAGTCCTCGTCTGCCTCCACCGGGAGAAGCGTACTTTGACATCCAGCCTGTGTGTGTCTGAGTGAATGCAGAAAGTTCTGGGCGAATAAAGCCTGTGTGGGCGAACAGACACAGGCTTTTGAATGGGCCAACTTGTGTTTCTCCTTTAATGCCAAATAGTGTTTATTCTGGAGCTTCCAGGCTATTTGCCATTGATTGATTACTTTTTTGTTTTGTTTTTTTTTCCCCTTAATATAAATGAAAGGTGCCGTTGAGCAGACTCAGCCATGGAAGGTAAACCATTGTTGACATCCAAACAGAAGACTGCAGTGGTGTGCGGAGTCCCCACTCAGGTGGTCTGCACAGCCTTCAGCAGCCACATCCTGGTGGTGGTGACCCAGTTGGGGAAGATGGGTACCTTGGTCTCCCTGGAACCCAGCAGTGTGACTAGTGACATCGGCAAGCCTGTGCTGACCACTAAAGTCCTCCTCGGGAAGGATGAGGTAATGTGGTTGGGAAGGGCTCCCTGTGCCCGTGCTTTGCCAGGATATAGGCAAGCACACCCCCCGTCCCGGCGCCACCACAGCCCAGGGCAGCGCTGTGCGGGGCCCCCAGATAATTTGAGGGCCTGCAACCCGTCAGCATTTTATAAGACACCCAGAGGCACTGATTTTATAATGCAAGCCTGTGCCACAGTTTGACCCCATCATAGTACCTCTTAGTAATGAGTTCCTGTTCTGCCCCGTTCTGGAAAGATCATCTGTGAGGTCTGACGGCTGCCCTCTGTGGACTCTCACGGCCCTTCCAGTAGAGATAACCAGGAGAGAGAGGAGTCCGGAAGCTGGCCTGGGCTCCTGAGAGGTACTGGTGAAGGCATTAAGAAGAAAACAGGTTTCTTTCAGTTAAAGTGGTCTTCTCCCGTTGCCCTTATCAGCCTCTCGTCCATGTCTTCGCGAAGAACCTGGTGGCATTCGTGTCTCAAGAAGCTGGAAACAGAGCCGTTCTCCTCGCCCTGGCCATGAAGGACAAGAGCATGGAGGTGGTGAAGGCCTTGAAGGAGGTGATCCAGACGTGCCAGGTGTGGTGACCCTGGAGTGGACACCCCCGCCATCCAGGAGGCCGTGCAGCCACTCAGACACCTTCTCAAGGATCTGAAGGTGCTCCTTTAGTTAGGAGGAGGAGCTCTCGGGCTGTGGCTCTTGAAGCTGGAAGAAACACAGACACCTCAGGCTGACCTTAGTTTGGAGGCTGATGGCCCCTGTGGAGGGAGGACAGGAAACGTGTCCTGAGACGGTTGTGAGTCCTCCCCAGGTCCAGACAGCCTCACGTGTGTGAGAATGGATGGATGAGTCATGGCCCTCAATTGTTGGGGGGAATTTTTTATTATTAAAAATAAATGCATATCCCCAAATACCTCACCGTTGTTCTTGACAATGCTGAGAAGCGTCAGGCACACGGTACACGTTCACTGCAGTGAACAGCCGAGGGGAGGAAAACCTATTTGGCAAAAGCTCGATCTGAGGTTCACGTGGTGAGACGGCTCCAGGAGCCGACTCTGCCCCTCCCTCCTCCTGCTCCTCTTCCCGTGGCTTTTCTCATCCTTCCGTTGCCCAGATGCTGCTTGCGGCCTTGCGATGGGCTGGCACCCTAGCCTTCAGAGCCGCGTGCTTAAAGGGGGAGGGTAGAGGCGCATCCCCCCACAGGCGTGGATGCTTGTGGGAACGGCCAGGGGGCAGAAGTGCAAACTGGGACGTTAGGGGTTGCTGAGGACTGGTGATGGTGAGACCACGCTGCTGGTCTCACCTGAGAAGGACTCGAGTGGGGTTGTTGAGCATGGGACAGGACAGCCGTGTTCAAAGGCTCTTTCCCTCAGCAGATGCTGGGGTCCCAGGGAGGCACGTTCACAGCCCCTCAGGACCGTCGAGTAAACCCGCAGGCACACACCAGCTGTGGGGTGACCCGGTGACGTGTCAGGAGGGCCGGGCAGTCATACAAGAGTCCACCAGACTCTGGAGCGGTGCAGATGTCCCTGTGTGGGGAGCTTGAGGGTCCCGGGAGCCAGGCCCCCACCAGGGGAAGCAGGCAGATCCATGCTGGGCAGCTCAGGGCTCTTCGGCGGCCACATCTGGTGGGGGCTCCGGGTCCTACCTCCCTGCTGTTCGCTCTCAGCCCCGGCCTTTCTCCTGAGAAGACCCTGCCTGGCATCTGCACTTGGAGGGCCTGCACAGACGCTTTAAAAGGCTGAAAGCATCTGGCCAACCGGAGAAGGGAATGGCCTGTCCACCCACATGAGAGGATCCGAGGGGCGACACAGGTCACAGCAAGTGTGGGGACACAGACACCAGAGGGAAAGGTGTTGGGGGCTCAGCAGGACCTGGGAATGGTGGGGGGGTGACAGCTCCTGGAGAACCGGCGCCTGGTCGGGGACACGGTGCGACGCGAGCTCCGCTGGGCCGGAGCCGCCTCAATCCGTATCCGCCTGTAATTAGCACGCTTGGCATCTGGGCATCAGACGAGTCTGGAAACGTGCTCCTCCTGCTTGACCAGCCAGGAGCCTGCACCTCGGGTCAGGCTCCAGCCTGGGGCTAAGTCTAGACTTGGCTTTGGTTTTCCGACTCGGCCCCTAAATGTACGAGAGGTCCGGCTCACTTTGCCTGTTGGCGAGCTCTGGGCTCACCCCTCAGTCCTGGTAACACATCTAATCCTCCCGCCCACCCCATGAGGTCTACACGGCAGTGAGGAAACGGAGCACACTGCCACCAAGCGGCAGGCTGAGGCTTGAAGCAAGCAGAGGGCCCTGAGGCCACACGGCCACCAGTCCCCAGGCCCCGCACTGACACTCCTTGGATGGGCCACACTGGCTCCCCTAGTAGCTCAGCTGGTAAAGAATCTGCCTGCAATGCAGGAGACAGAGTTTGATCCTTGGGTTGGGAAGATCCCCTGGAAAAGGGAAAGGCTGCCCGCTCCGGTACTCTTGCCTGGAGAAGTCCACAGACAGAGGAGCCTGGCACGCTCCAGTCCATGGGGTCACAAAGAGTTGGACATAACCGAGCAACTTCCACGTTTCCACACTGTTTACCCGGCCTCAGCCCTACGCTGGCACTCCCTGGTCCCTTTTCTGAGGGACAGGCCATCCTCGATGCTGAAGGCGGATGTCTCTGCGTGCAGGGCTCTGGTGCAGCCTTGTGCAGAGGCCTCCTGCCCGCCAAGCCCTGGCGGCGCCCTGCTGTCTGACCGAGGCCTGGTGACTGCGTTAAGAGGCAGGTGGGCAGTGGAGGCAATCGAGGCTCAGCAGGACGGGGCGAGTTGCTCAGACCCCCAGGGGAGCAGCCCTAGGAGGCACCACACTTGAGCCCGTCATCTGCGCTGTCCCACGGCTGCCTGCCTGGAATGTGGGGGGATGGCTGATGTACAATCGAAACCAGGGTCCCCAGCACTGTCCCGAGTGGCACTTAACTCACAGCTGCCCAAAGCTGTCTGGTAGCTATCGAGAGCAAAGACTTCTGTCACTGAAGCCAGCGCCTCGCTTCTCTGCTCTGCCTTGTAAATCAAGACGAGCGGCTCGTGTGAGAAGGAGCTTGGCCCTTGCTTTCCCCGGTGCTCTGCTCACAGATGCTGTAATTCAGGAGGAGAGATACACGCTCCAATAAAGAGATCCATAAAGCCGCGGTTTCCGCAGGCAGGGCTGTCGGCTTCGTGGAAATTGTTATTTCTTTAGATGGAAAGGCTGCATATGGTGCTTTACCCAGCAATCAAACTGTAATTACAACTCCCAGAAATTTACAGCCAAATGCAGATAACACACGTGGGGTCGGTGTGCCAGCCCCTGCAACGCCGACAGGTGCAGAAAGTGCCCTTGTTCAAGGCTGTGCCCTTGGACCAACGCAATGTGGGGTGAACGTGCAGTGTGGTCTGTGTGGATGCGTGGTGTGTGTGGACACCCCTGCTGCTGAGCTGCAAGCAGAGAAGCCCGTGCTATCCCGCTTGCTGCCTTTTCCTGAGTGGATGTGGGCCTGCAGCCCCAGCTCAGAGTCAAGGGCAAGCGGGTCCCTTAGCGGTCAAGAGAGGCCAGGAGGGCGGTCGTCCTCGGTTATCCACCCAAGCAGCTTGTCCGGGGTGTGATGGAGCCCTGGACCCTCCTGAACCAGTTATGACAGTGCACGGAACGAGGCAGCGGGCGCGGGCCCGGGCCCAGCTGATGAGCTGGCGCCGGCTGTTCTGTTTTGCGCCTTGGAAGGAAACGAGATCAGGAGCGGGCGCTGGGCAGGGGACGAGGGTGATGGCCGGGTCCGAGAGAACGAGCTCAGAGCTGGCTGAGTGGTGTGGACGGTGAGCGCACCGCCGGCTTTCACAGTCACAGCTGGAGAGCAGGGGTCCCCCGGCTTCCAGTGGGGACCAGGGACATCAGAAGGGTACATTTCACACAGACTGCGAGACGTGGGAGGTGCCGGAGCCGCGGGAGGCGCGGCCCCCTGACATGGGGCAGTTGAGGGCAGAAGGGACGGAAGACAGGAAAATGGAGCAGCATGAGCAGAGCAGGGCTGGGTGGGGGTGCTCCGGGTGTGGCAGACGGCCCGTCACCCTACTCAACCCTCGTCACACGTGAAGCGGGCCTTGGACCCCCGGCCACACAGACGGGCCGGGCAGCACCAGAGCCACAGCAGTCACTGGTCCAGCAAGGCCCACACCTGGGGGTGGGAGCCACGCCAGCCAGGTGGGTGGTGGGTGGGAAGGACTGCTGGCCCCAACCCTGGGCAGGGCACAGCAGAGGGTGTGGCTGGGCTACCCGAGCAGGTAGGGCCGGCCTGGCAGGGCGGCTGGGGCGGGAAGCAGGGAGGCGTTTGCTGGGTCTGGGGCAAGGCCAGCGCTTTCCCAGCAGCAGGCCTATCGGACTGACCCGGCCGCTGGGAGGAGGCACGGCAGAGGCCTGGAGGTCTGGTGGTGGTGCCGGACAGCCCGCCACCCCCTCAGGCCCGGAGGCCTGCATCAGACCTGCCTCGGGGGCTGGGCCGGACGGCTGAGGATGTGACCAGGGAGGTGAGCTCTGTGTGTGTGTGTGTGTGTGTGTGCGCGCGCGTGTGGGCAAGCCCGCACACCCAGGAGAGAGATGTGTCCAGGTTGGACCCCTGTGCACCCCTGGAGAGAGATGCCCACACCCTGAGACTCTGAGCTTCACAGCGGTTCTATCCCCAGCCCACCACCCCAGAGGCCGTGTCCCCAGCCAGGCACCCCGTGCCCCAGGCGCCACCCGGTGGTCAAAGAGGGCCCCGGTCAGCACCCCTGCCCCAGAGCCACCGGAAAGAGTGGCCCCCCAGGCAGGCGCCACGGCTGGCAGTCTGCTCTGGGGCAACGGGCAGGTATGGACAGGCCCCAGGCAGCCACAGGCTCTCCCGGGGACCGAGGCAAAGAGGCCTGGAGGTCTGGTGGTGGTGCCGGACAGCCCGCCACCCCCTCAGGCCCGGAGGCCTGCATCAGACCTGCCTCGGGGGCTGGGCCGGACGGCTGAGGATGTGACCAGGGAGGTGAGGTGTGTGTGTGTGTGTGTGTGTGTGTGTGCGCGCGCGTGTGGGCAAGCCCGCACACCCAGGAGAGAGATGTGTCCAGGTTGGACCCCTGTGCACCCCTGGAGAGAGATGCCCACACCCTGAGACTCGAGCTTCACAGCGGTTCTATCCCCAGCCCACCACCCCAGAGGCCGTGTCCCCAGCCAGGCACCCCGTGCCCCAGGCGCCACCCGGTGGTCAAAGAGGGCCCCGGTCAGCACCCCTGCCCCAGAGCCACCGGAAAGAGTGGCCCCCCAGGCAGGCGCCACGGCTGGCAGTCTGCTCTGGGGCAACGGGCAGGTATGGACAGGCCCCAGGCAGCCACAGGCTCTCCCGGGGACCGAGGCAGCAGGCCTGGGAGGGACTCGGCTGGGCACGGGCAGGAAAGAGGGCAGGATGCAAGGAGACAGACTCATGTGGGTCCCCGCGCGTCGCGGGGCAGGGCTGGTTGGCTCGGTGACCAGGCAGCAGAAGGCCACCCACGTGCGCTCGCTGGTGGGACCCTAGCCCAGCCCCCGGCAGCGGCAGCCGAGGCCGCCTTTGGGAAGAGCCAGCAGAGCCCCCGAGTCCTCGCTGGCCATGGCTGCCCTGCTGCACACAGCCATCATCACCCACGGAAACCAGGGCCCGGAGAGGCCACAGTCGGCCAAGGCCGCAGACACAGTGAGGGGCCCCACCCAGGCGAGGAGTGGGCACCTTGGACGGAGGGAGGCCAGGCGTCCAAACCTGCCCCCAAACCAGAGCTGGAAGGCCCCTCAGCCCCTGCCCCGCGGAGGCCCAGACGGCCTGGAGGAGGGGCCCGGGCCCCCAGGCTGGTGGGCTGTCTCTTATACACATCTCCCCTTCTTCTGCCTTAAGTCTTTCCCAACATCAGGATCTTTCCTAAGAGGTCAGCTCTTCACATCAGGTGGCCAAAGTATTGTGGCTTCAGCTTCAGCATCAGACCTTCCAATGAATATATAGGGTTGATTTCCTTCAGAATTAACTGGTTTGTTCTCCTTGCTGTCCAAGGGACTCTCAAGAGTCTTCTCCAGCACCACAGTTTGAAAGCATCAATTCTTCGGCACTCAGCCTCCTTTATGGTCCAACCTTCACATCTGTACATGAATACTGGAAATAGACTCAATACAATTCCAATCAAAATCCCAGTAGGCATTTTTTGTAGAAACTAGCAATTTTATTCTAAAATTTGTCTGGAAATGAAAAGCACCTTAAAAAACCAAAACAATTTTGAAAAAGAAGACCAAAGTTGTAGAACAAACACTACACAGTAATCAATACAATGTGATATTGTCATCAACAGAGACACAGTCAATGTAAAAAATGTATGTTCCATATTTGCCTCAATATATAGACAACTGAACTTTTCTTTAGTAATTGACATACAACACTATATTAGTTTCAGATGTACAACATAATGATTTGATATTTATATACATTACATATTATGAATATTCACCACAAGAAATCTATTTAACATCCATCACCGTACATAGTTATATTTTTTCTTGTGATGAAAACTTACAAGACGTACTCTCTTACAACTTTCTAATAAGGGCCTGGATGTGAGGAGGGCGGGGAGGGTCTGCCCCCGCGTGCCCCTGGAGATGGCCCCAGGGAGCAGGCTGGCCTAGAAAGGGGCTGGCTTGGCAGGGACGCCTGGAGGGAGGTTCGGTGCCCGACCCAGGCTGAGCGCCCCAGGCGTCAGGTCCCTGAGGTGAGGGGCAGGCGCTTGGACAAGGGCACTGTGGTCTGTGACAGGCCCACGGCATCCCAGCCTCCCACAGCCTGGCTGGGAGCCGCCTGGGGCCTTGTCACCTGTCAGGGGACCCGCAGTCAGGGGCCTCAGCCTCTGGGTGGGCAGGTTGGTCCCGAGACAGGTTCAGTCGGTGTCCAGCCCCAGGAGGGCGAGCAGGCCCAGCCGGACCGGCCACCTCTCCCAAGGAAGTGGGGCTGTGACATCGGTAGGGCCTCCTTTGGCCGAAGAGTCCCATGGTGGCCGAAGGGTCAGCCTCGCCCTGGCCCTTCCCAGGACAGAGGTGCTGAAGCCCTTGCCTCCCCAGACCTGGGACCCTTCGCCAGTCATGCGCAGGCTTGGCACAGGCCACAGTGGCCACCCATCAGGCCACGTGGGAGCCCACGGGCAGGGAGCTGGCTGGGCAGGGCACAGCAATCCTGACGCGCCTGTGGAATCGAAGGAGGTGACATTGGGGCGGAGGACGAGGACACTGGGCCCAGGGGACCGCGGCCGAGGCAGCCTGCAGGGGCCTGGGCAGAGGCAGCCCCGGGCGTCCTGGGGCAGGACCAGGGGAGCTCCCTGCGGTGAGCGTGCGGGTGGACAGGTGCAGGCACAGGGGCTGGCAGCCTCCCTGGAGCCCTCCATACCCCTGGGGGACCCCAGTCACGTCCCCCAATGACTCCCACCTCTGAAAGGAGCCTGATGTCTTGACCCAGGACGGACCGTGTAGGCAGGTACTCATGCTGATGCCCAAGGCGCCCCCGCCACCCCCTCTGAGGCCAGGCGGCTGAGCCACCCCCCGGGCCCCGGGCCCAGGGCTGACCCCGAAGGCCTAGCCGCCCGGGTCCCTCCTCCCCTCCTCCAGCAGACAAACACAGGAACGTTTCCAGTAGACTTTTGGGAGCTGGGACCCGATGATAGATTTACCCACCTTAAGAGGCATTTAATCCACCCTCTATGTCACGCTATGCCCACTCTGTCTCCTGGGAGAACTCCATCAGCCCGACGGGAAGCCCGTACCCACAGAGGCACAGCCCACCCTGGCCCGCCACAGACCTGCCCCGTCTCAGGCCCCCGTAGGCCTGGCCTTCTGGTCCACACAGGTGAGGGCTCCTGGCTGCAGGCAGTCCCGGAAGCCAGCCGCCTGGAGCAAGCAGCCGGGGGAGGGATAGAGTGTCAGGGGAGGGGGAGGGGCCCGCCCTCCGCACCGCCCCTCTGCCGGCCCGCCCTCTGCCCAAGGCTGGGGGGCCTCGGGACTGTGCCTGCTGGTGGCTGCCCCTCCCCGGGCCTGGCGTGGCCTCCCGAAGGTAGCCTGGTCCCACCCCCACCGGGGCCACCCACCGGGTTCACTGGCCACGCGAACGACCAGCCTGGCTTCCCTAGAGGCCCGGCCGCCCAGGACTGTCCCGGGAGCTTCCTGCCCGAGAGGTAGGTGCTGGGCCCTATGACCAGGGCCGGAGGGCAGGGTGGAGGCCTCGAGGTCGAGAGCGGGAGTTCCCTGGCACCCCAGCAGGTTACAAGAGGCTGCAGAGCGGGCACCCAGGATGGGCGAGCAGTCCTGGGGTGGCCAGGGGCCCCAGCCAAGCAGGACGCCAGATGGTCAGGCAGGCAGGCTGGGTGGTTGGGTAACGGGCGGGCCCCCCACCCTATCTGCTGCTGAGGACAGGGCTAGTCTGGCTAGCTTCCCAAACCCCACCCCCGGCAGGCAGGGCCACGGGGGCTCCCCGACTTCCTCTGATGTCTTTGGCCCTCCTGGACGCGAGCTCCCCGCAAGCCCAGGACACCAGAGGGGGCACCGCCCCAGGTCACAGGCGGGTGTCTGGCGTCTGCGCCTGGGCTGCCGACACCAGGAAGGAGGCCACCTCAGGGCCGGGCCTCGGAGTTGGGTCCCTGCACACAGAGGGCTGCCCAGAGCCCAGGCACGCGGGCAGAAGGGTCTGGCTGGCACCCTTGTGGGAGGGCCAGTGGCCGAAGCCCAGCACGGCCGCGCAGCCCAGCACTGCCGCCCGCCCACATGCCGCCCGCCCCCGGTGCACCTTTGCCCTCTCCACGCCCCATGTGCCCTCCTTCCCTCTGCAGATGACTGACGCCCCCGGGCTCCCAGGCACCCCCCTGGCGTGGACACCGCCGGCTGAGCCTGCGGAGCCGCAGATGGAGCGTGCGGGGAATGGCTCCCAGGGCCCCGGGCCCCTCTTCCTCACCTCGCCGCTGGCCCGCGGCGTCTCAGGCGTCTTCGTGTGGGCGGCTCTGGTGCTCACCGGCCACCAGGTGAGCCTCCCCTCGGTGCCCCTCGGTACCTGCAGCCCAGCCCCAGGGGGCCTGCTTGCCCTCGGGGCAGACCCGGAGGCCTGGCTGGCTGGGGCAGCAGCACTGGGGGCTCACCGCAGCTGTGTGGGGCCAGGAGAGGGTCAGGGGACGCAGAGAGCCGGGCGGGAAGACAGACAGCCTCCGCCCAGCAGTGGGAAGAACTCTGGCTGGACGCCCAGCCCAGCCCCCACCCCAGGGCGCTTTGTAGCACGTGGGCCCGTTTGCTGAGGTCAGCAGCAGGGTCCCTTCTCACAGCCGAGGAGACTGCGGCTGTGAGAGGCCGGGGGTCTTTCCCAGGCTCGCGTTGCTGGGAGGGGAAGTGTCCTCTGCTCCCGGGGGTTAGAGCATGGCTGGAGGGGCCCAGAGCTGGGGAGCCAGGTCGCCCCAGGTGGAAGTGCCGGGCCTGGCAGAGAGACTGAGGGAGTGGCCGGGGTGGGGGAGAGAGGCGGTGCTTGGGGGCAGCTCTGGGCAGTGGGTACCGGGTATCGCAGATAGCAAAGTGGCTCGGGAGCCTGGGACCAGCTGAGAGAGGCATGAGCGGAGGTGGGCGGGAGAGGGCAGCCCAGGCTGGAGGCACTCCCCAGGTATACAGGAGTTTGGGCCTCAGCCAGGGGTGCTGAGGAGCCAGAGGAGGCTGCGGTTGGACACCAAGGGCAGAGTGGCCCTGTAGGGTGGCTTGGCTGGCACTGTTGCCGGGGCTGGACTAGTGGAGTGAGCCTGGGGCAGGGGCAGTCAGGAGACCGGCTGGCAGGACAGCAGGTGGCCAGAGGCCTCGAGGCAGAGCCATGGGGACCAATGTCCCCTCAGTGAGTCGCCCCCAGGGTGGTGCGTGTCTTGGCATGGCCTCAGGTAACTGGTCTAAGGGGGACGAGGCAAGCACATTAGGGTGGGCCAGGTGCAGCTGAGAGCGGCAGGAGGAGGTGGCCCCTTCCTGCTGGGGCCATCCAGGAGGCCTTCCTGGAGGAGGCAGTATTTGCCCTGAGTTTTAGCAAGCTGTCCGGATCATCTGGACGGGGAGACAGGACAGGTGGGTGATGCATTTGCCTCACACAGAAGCCAGGCCTTCCTCCTGGTGGCAGCGTGGCTTTAGGTTCCTAGGCGGCTGTGATTTGTGGGCAACGAGCACCTGGTTCGGGGGGAGGCGGCGCCCAGCGTCCTGGATCCAGGCTGTCCCAGTTCCAGCCACAGTCTGGTCCTTGGCTTGGCCCTCTGTCCAGCCCTGACCTTCGGGAGCATGTGTCTGGAGCCCAGCGTCCCGGGGCCCCATGGCCTGGGCAGAGCTGACCGAGAGCCCGTGGGCAGCACTTCCCAGGCCCCCACTCCCCCTCCTCCCCCACCCCGACGGGGAGCCCCTCACTCTCCACCCAGGGGGACAGAGAGCGACTCAACCCTCACTTTAAAGGCGGGTTACTGAGGCCCGAGAGGACAGCGGCTGGCCGAGGCCTGCAGCGGGCAGTGCCTGCCCAGGGCCCTGAGTCTGTCTCCTGATAACTGGTCAGGCCATGCCCTTCCCACTGCACCCGCTGGGGAGGGAGTGGCTGATAAGGAGCCTGACTGACGCCAGCCTGCCCCCGCCACCCCGGGCTGTGCCCCTAGAGGCTGGGCTTCTGCGCTCAGCCTGCCCTCTGCCTGCCCCTCCCCCTCCATGGCTTCCTCCAGGAAGCCTCCCAGGGGTGCTGGGGACCTGGCTCCCTGTGCTTCTTCCCCTCACTGCTTTTTCATGTCCTCGTAGAAAACAAGGACGATCTGGGAAGGTTACAGGTGATCACGGGAACCACCCCTCTGTCCCTTTCGTCCGGGGACATCCTCCCCTTCGTCTCTGCCCGTCTCCGGCACACACCTGGGCCCCACTTGCTTTGCCGTTCTGTAGCGTTCTCTCGGAGCAGCTCCCCAGGCTGGTGCCTGGGGCTGAGGGTCACCCTCTGCGAGGCAGTCACAGGCCCACCACCAGGCTAGGTCTCCCGTGTCCCTACGACGAACGTCCTTGAACGTGAATCCAGTCTTTGTCTCTGAATAAATCTGTTCCGTGGGCTAAGTCCCTAGGAGCGGTCGGAGGCATCAGCTGTTCTAATGCCCCCATGTCTCCGTGCCACACTGCTCCGCAGGCCAGCGTACCTGCCCAGCCCTGAAGTGAATGAATGAGTGCGCCTGTGACTAAATGCGTGCTCCTGGTGCACAGCGTCCTCTCGTCCGCTCGGGGCAGGGCCCGGGGAGGCTGGCTCCGCCTCCTCCTGCCGGTGGGGGGCCGGGGCGGGCCGCGAGCCCAGGCCTGCCTTCTCCGCCCAGATCTACCTGCACCTGCGCGCCTACACGGTGCCCCAGGAGCAGCGGTACATCATCCGCCTGCTGTTCATTGTGCCCGTCTACGCCTTCGACTCCTGGCTCAGCCTCCTCCTCCTGGGGGGCCACCAGCACTACGTGTACTTCGACTCCGTGCGGGATTGCTACGAAGGTGGGTGCCGCCGGCTCTCCGGGGCCCGGGGAGCGAGGGACGGGCTGCCAGGGGGCCTGAGTCTGGCTTAGCGAGGGCCCCGCCGGATGGCCAGATCAGGGGTGCCAAGGAGACTCCCAAGGTGGGGTGGGCCGGCCCGGAGCCTGGGAGAGGTCGTGGGCCAGGTCGTGGGGTAATCAGAGCCACAGGGACTGCTGTGCCCTCCCCTTGGCCCCGGGGAACGTCCCGGGGCTGGGCTTCGAGCCCCATGAGGAGGGGGTCTGTGTCTCCTGGGCAGGGGAACCCAGGAGCTCCGTGCGGCCAGCAGGCCTCGTGGGCGGCCCAGGCTCACCGCCCACACCCTGCTTGCAGCCTTCGTCATTTACAGTTTCCTGAGCCTCTGTTTCCAGTACCTGGGGGGCGAGAGCGCCATCATGGCTGAGATCCGCGGAAAGCCCGTCCGGTAAGCTTCTGCCCAGAGCCCGTGGGTCCCCCACCCACTGCTGGGCAGCCAAGCCACTCTGGGGGTGTCCTCCGGGGACACGCCTCAGGGACTCCTGCACCCCAGGACCAGCTGCTTCCACGGCACCTGCTGCCTTCGGGGCATGACCTACTCCATCGGGTTTCTGCGCTTCTGCAAGCAGGTGAGTGCCTGGGTGCCCTGGCCAGCCCCCCACGGCCCCTGCGCGCCCAGCGTGCTGGGCTGGCTCCTCACCAGTGGCCCGCAGCCCCTATCCTCAGCCCCTCCCCGACCCCCAGGCCACGCTGCAGTTCTGCATTGTGAAGCCCATCATGGCCTTGGTCACCATCGTCCTGCAGGCGTTCGGCAAATACCACGACG
>SJXQ01006687.1:49941-61803 GCA_006408695.1 Aepyceros melampus | reverse complement strand
AAGCTCCACCCCCTCCTTGCGAGGGGGTTCCACCTGAAGGCGTGCAAGGCCCCACCTCCTTAGCCTGAACTCTGGTGGGGTCCACCAGGGCGTTAGGAACAACCACAGGCAACCCTACCCTTCAGGAAGTTTCAAGGCTTCAGGAGCTCCTCGCCAGGAGGTCTGCACGAAGACCAAGCATATCCTTCTTTTAACACAGAGGCCATTCGGCTGTGGTGGGTCTTAGGGTGGTCCACGGGGTCTCGTTCCCTGACCAGGGGTCGAGCCCCCTGGGAGCGCTGAGTCTCAGCCCCCGACCACCGGGGGGTGCACACCCTTCCTGTTCCACCGTGCTGCCGGCCCTGTCTCTCTGCCTCCTGACCTGGAAACCTGGCGTCCCGCAGTGAGGAGGCCCGAGCCGCGCGCAGCTGCCCCTAAGGAGGTCCCGACCCCTGACCAGACTGACCGCGGGTGCTCCAGTCCGGCCCTCTGTCCCTGCCTCCCCACCCCACATGCGTGCGTGCACACACACACACACACACACCCCAGAACTGCCCAGCTGAGTCCAGCGAGCCCTGGGCCGGCAGAGATGGGAACACGGGCTGTGAACATAGAATCCCGTGACCCGTGGCGCCTGCGCCCCCCTCCCCCACCGGCTCTGCTCAGCCTGAGAATATCACCGAGACCAAGCCAACCTGGGGACGTCGGACTCGGTTCTGAGCCAAAAGTTGGAACACGTGACGGAGTGTGAGTCTGTGAGGGCACTTCCCACAGAAAAGTGTCAACTGGGAGAAGCAGGCCTGGGAGGAGGTCGGAACCTCTGGGACACTTGTCTGTGTGTGCATCTGCTTTTAAGTGGAAAAAAGAAAGAAAAATCTGTGAGGGTATTTTTCTAGTTTCAAACCTGGTGCACGCTCTTAGCAGGCAACTTGGGCAAACCCCACAAGGAAACTGAACCCGGCCGGGGAGCGAGGAGGTTCCAGGGCGGTGTCGGGATGGCGAGATGGAAGCGTGGGCTCAGCCTGCCCTGGGCAGAGGGGCACGCCTCGCCGTGGACATCGCAGGACCCCCATCCGGCCTGCCAGCCAGCAGACAGGAGGGAAGGAGGGGCTGGCCTGAGGGTCTCCGTCCGCTGACCAGGGCAAGTGCAGGCCTGGAGAAGCCCCTCCCGTCCCGTGATGCTGGCCCTGCCACCAGTGACCCCAGCCCTGCCAGCCCTGTGGCCTTGACCCCTGACCTCTTCTCCCCACTGTAGCTGACCAGCCCCTCAGGTGCGCCTGGGGCTTCCCAGCCATGGTGGAGGTGCTCAGCCTCGACTGTTCTGGGGAGCCTGGAACTCGGTGAAGCGCTGGCCAGGGGGTCGGGCGGGGCCTGGGGTCCCTGCTGCTTAGTCCACTTGCTCTGGTCCTCCAGTGGGGTTCCCTGGGGCCCCAGGGTTCTGCAGGCAGAAGGGTCCTGCCCCTCCCCCCCGCCCCCGGGCACCCAGCTCCTCCTCGCCCTGCTCTCTGTGGCTGACACTTGCTTCCCGCCGCCTCACAGGCTCTCGAAGGCGTGGGAGCAGCGTGTCACAAGTGGGTTGGCGTTTCCACTGGAGCTGGGCCCTGGGCTCAGTCTTGTCCCCAGAGGCGCTGAGCCTGGTCCTGGGTGCTGGGGTGTGTGGGTGCCGGCCCCACAGAGTGTGCCAGCCCTCACTGGGCAGGAGGGCGCGCCGGCCGACATGGGACCATCCCTGGAGTCCGTTTGCTGGGCATGCCCACGGCCTGGTGGGAAGCGTGCCCTCAGAGAGGGTCTCCCGTGGGGGGCCGCCCCCCAGGCTTGCTTCCTCAGCCTCACGTCCCCACATCCGAGTGGTGCCGGTGGAGAAACTGAGGTCTGGGGCCCCTCCGGGCGGGCAGCCTTCCTGCTCCCACCCCTTCCCCTGACGGGTCAGCGTCCTTGGGAGCTGCCTGTTCTATTTTCAGACCATTGTTGGAAGGCGCTTCCCACCTCCGGCCAGAGGCAGCCTCCCTGGGGCTTCCGCTCCACCTCCCCGGCCCCCGGGCCCTGGAGAGGCTTCAGACGGGGTAGGGTGCGGGGGGCGCCCAGGGCTCCCGCTCCCCAGCTGGCCTCACCCCGTGGCAGGCCCCTGCGCCCCCCAACAGCCCTGGCGTTGGTGGAGGGAATTCCCGAGAGTCCCCACGGCCGCTGACTCACGGCTGAGCTGGTCTCCAGCGTGGACGAGGTGGCTTCCAGACTTAGGAGCTGATGGGCCCCCAGCCTATGGTGGTCGCTGGAGGGTGCCCATCTCCCAGCCCCCGCACCTTGAGTGCTGGGCCGGGCCAGGCCTGGCTGGGCCGGGGAACCCCTGCCCTGGGCGAGAAGACCTCAGCCAGAGAGCCCCCGCCCCCTGGGGCTGGAGCCCAGCTCAGGGGGTGCCCAGGGCCCCAGACTGGAGCAGCTGCTTCCTGCTTGGAGGCCGTTAGACCACACGCAGCTGCAGCCCTGCCCCCTCCTCAACCCCCAACTGGGGGGTCAGGGTAGGTGCCTCTCACCTCTGACCCCCACCTCCCGGCCCCCTCAGCTCCTGAGACCTGCAGGTGCCAGGGAGGGGCCGCCCTCCTGCCTCCTGCAGAGCCGTGGGGGCTTGGCTGAGGTGTGTGCCTGCCACGCGGCCACTAGGTCAGGAGTCTGGGGGGCGAGGGTTCCCACCCTTGCTCTGGGGTCGCCGCCCAGATGGCTTGGGGCTGCGGGGGTCAGAGGCCTGGGCTTGTCCAGCCGACACGTCCGTCCAGGCTGAGCCCTGCGCCGGCTCATTCCGGCTTCTCAGGTTGCGACCTCGCTCTGCCTGCCCGGTCCACTCACCCCACCCACGTTCATCTGGCAGGGGACACACCGGCGAGGTGCTGCTGGGGGGAGGCAGGAGGACGCAGGCCTTAAAGAAGGAGGTAGACGATAGGATTTCAGGGTGGCAGGAGCTCCAAAGGGAGCTGTTGGGGGCCCGGGCCACAGTCCTAGGGTGAGGACGGCAGCGCCTGGGGTTTCTGACGCAGGAAGAGCCTGGGCGGGCAGAGGGCCCGAGACAGGAGCCTGGCGCTCGCAGAGATGAGAGGCTGGGGTGCCGGACGGGGTTGGGGGGCGCGGCAGACCAGGCGAGGGTCCTCGGAATGCAGCTGACGTGGCGGGGGGCGGCCCCAGAACACATGCCCACCTCGGACCCTCAGAGTGGACCTTGTCGGGAAACAGGGTCTTTGTGGCTCTAATTCGGGGAAAGCCCTCAAGCTGGGGTCGTCTGGGTTTGGGGGGCCCTAAACCCACCAAGAGAAAAGGGGACCAGAGAGGGGCAGCCTGGGGGTCAGGCAGCAGAGACGGAGGGTGCAGCCGGAGCCAGGAGCCGGTGCCCCGTGAGCTGGAAGGGGCAGAGGGCCCCTCCTTGGACGCCCGACCTCAATGCCCAGCCTGCAGGGCACGCCTGTGCTCCAGCCACCCGGCAGAGGGGCTTCCCTGGGAAGCTAATGAATGCAGTGGGGTCTCAGGCAGGCCTGGAGACCCCTGCATTCTCGGGGAACCTGTGGAAAGCAGGTCCGCTCCCCGGACTCAGTTCTGAGGGCGGACCAGGTGGCCCCCCGCTGCCCCTGCAGGCCCTTCCTCCCTCCTGGACCGGGCGCGGCAGAGCTCCAGGTGGCTGGCCGGTGCTGTGGGGAACCGACCTCCAGCGCTGCTGCCCCAGAATCCCAATGGGAAAGATCTGTCCATCACCCCTTGACCTCTGACCTCTGTGACCCCAGCCTCAGCATCTGGGGCTTGTCCAGAAAATTCAGACAGGCAGGCAGGCTCCATTCCACAAGGGCTGGGCGCTGTCCCTGGGGCACTGCCTGTGAGCACAGACGCCAGGTGTGTGAGCTGCCAGGGTGGAGGCACCAGCAGGGGGACGGCCACCGCCTGCCCCGGCGAGGGGAGCCTGGAGGACTTCATGGAAGAAGGGACCGTGCTGGGAGGCTGTCCAGTGAGAAAGAGGCCAGGCTGGTGACTGCCAGCCTGGACCGTGCCTGCCCCTCCTGGGACACAGAGGGAGCTGGGGCCTCAGCGGCCCCCGCGGGAGCATCCGGGACAGCCCTGTGGGGCAGGTGCGCGCCCTCCATTCCCTAGTGCAAACCTTTTCTGGGCCATTCACACATCCGTGAGAATGAAGCACCCAGAGAGGACGCTTGCCCGGCCGCCCCCGCCCAGCCCGGCCGTCCCCGCCCAGCCCGGCCTGCTTGTAACCATGGGGAGCACTGGATGTGCTTCCCAGACCGTTCCCACTGTTGGATGGATGCGGTCACTTCCGACACCCCGATGCACGGGCGGCCTCTCCCCCTTTGCCGCCCATCGCGCTGCTCCATCACAGGGGCCTGCTTGGTCCTTCCGCAGCAGCTTCTGACGAACGCGTCCTCTAGACGCCCTGTGGCTGTGCTGACCGGTCCAGGCAGCCGGACCCCGGGCCTCTAAGAGGCTCAACTTGGTGCTGGAATTCCTGCACATTTGGGGTCAGACCGTAGGTGTGCTGGCTAGGTCAGAGGTCGGGCACAGCTGACAGAATCAGGTTGTGCGCCCAAGTGGTGTGGGGGAGGCTGGCAGCCCCGGGGAAGGCCAGCTCTGGCAGAGCCTCTGCCAGAACCTGGCCTTGGAGTGATGGCTCCCTGAGCTGCCTGGAGCCCTGCTGTGCAGCAGTCCCGGGTTTGAGAAAGGGGCCTCTCCAGCGCCACCTGGGGCAGCCTTGACAGGGAGCGCTGGGCAGGCCGCCAGGAGTCTGATGCAGAGGGGTTTTCTTTTTTGTTTGTTTCAATTTTTAAAATTTATTCTTAATAGGATAATTACACTGCTGTAACGGTATCTGCCGTATACCGACACAGGTCAGCCACAGGTGTACGCATGTCCCCTCCTCTTGAGCCCCCCTCCCACCTCCGACCCCATCATATGGGGAATGTCTTGACCTGTCCGCCCAAACTCACCCCTGGCTGTCCACCCACCCCAGCGCCCCTCCAGCCCGGCCTCCCCGCCTGTCTTCCTTCTTGGGAGGTGGGCACCTCTCTCCTCACTGAGCGTCTCTCCCTTGCTCCACCCTTCATTCTTCACCATCCGTTACTACTCCGGGCAGACCAGCTCCAAGGAGCAAAACAGAGAGTCCAGCCCTCCCTGCAGCCTCTGGCCCCCGCTACCTGCACCTGGAGGTGCTGGCTCCCTGGCGCCGTCCGGGGTGCTCAAGGTCAGCCTCTCCGGTGTTGAGGGTCCCTGGAGAGCAGTCCTTCCTGCAGATGCTCCCGGGAGCCTTTGGGCCCTTGGCTTAGAACCTCAACACCCCAACTGCCACTGATGTCACAGCAGAGGGAAGGGCGACCGCGGGCCCCCTTGCCCCAGCTGGGCAGCGGACCCGCCGGGGAGAGCGGGGGCGGGGCTGGTGGGGTCAGGGAAGGCCCTGCTGGGGCTGGGGCTGGGCTGTGAGAACCACACAACATCTCTGCTCGGGGGTTCCCTGGCGGCGCGGTGGATAAGAATCCGCGTGCCAGTGCTGGGGCCGTGGGCTCGGTCCCTGGTCCGGGAAGACCTCACATCCTGTGGAGCGACTAAGCGTCTGCCCCACAATTTCCGAAGCCCCTGCACTCAGGAGCCCGTGCTCTGGGACAAAAGAAGCCGCTAAAGTGAGCCGCTCGCACCCCAAAACCGTAGGGAGCCTCCACCCCCCGCACCTGGAGGGAGCCCACGCTGCAACGAAGACCCAGCGCAGACAAAACAAACTTAATTAAAAAAAGCAGAAACCCTCTGCACAAACCCTCACAGAGACGTGACCGAGACCAGCAGGCCTTCTAGCGGAGGAGCGTCCCGGGACGCCGCCTCCGGGGGCGCCGTCCGGCAACGTCGGGGCTGCGAGAGGCCCCTGTGCAGCCGGCGCCGGCGCCGGCCCCTTCCCCGGCAGGGTCTCTCCAGGGCCGCAGCCCCTTCTCCGACACACCCTCGGGAGGAAGGCCGGTCCGGGGCTCGCAGGGCCGGCCCCGGCTCTGACAGCCGCCGGCAGCGGGCCGGTGCTTCGCCGACCGCCGCCCGCAGGTTGCAGCTGCGCCCACCGCCCGGCGCCTTTCGCAGCTCGGCGCGGCCCCCGCAGCGGCTACTGAGCGGACTCCGTCTCCCCGCGCGGCCGTCCGGCCCTCTTCCTCGGCGACGCCGCCTCTCCGGCGCGCTCGTCGGTGCGCGGCGCCGGCCCTCCGCGCGGGGAGCCTCCGCTCTGCCTTCAGGGGCCCGCAGGCGGCCGGGCGCGGCCCGGCTCCCCGACGCCCGGCCCGGGGAGGTGGGGCGGCGTGCGGGCCCGCGGGAGGAGCAGGCCGCGGGGGCCCTGCCCGCCTCCGGGCCGCCCCCAGGGACCCCGCAGCCTGCCCTTCGGCCCTCAGGTGGAGAGCGCGCTCGGGGAGCGGCCGAGGCCCCCTTCCGGGCTGCGCGTCCTGGGGCTCGACCCTCAGCAAGGGCAGCCGCCCCCGCGGGAGCGGGCGACAGAACCCGCCTCCCCGAGGAGGCTGCACCGGCCTCCCGCCGCCAGAGGGCGCTGCAGGCAGCGCGGACACGCCTGCCGGCTCGCCCTCAAGCCCCGCCCCTCGCTGTTTTGCTTCCGGGTGCTCCGGAAGTCCGGCTGGAAGGACGACTTCCGGTTCCGGGGCGGCCGCGGCGGTACCCGGGCGCCGCTGAAATGGGCACCTGTCGATCTCACTAGAAGGGACTGGGCCACCTCCGCCGGAGAGACAGAGCCTCCCGGGATCCAAGGCGGAAAGGCGGGGTCGCGCGGCCGCTGCAGGAGTTGCTTCCCGCGGCGGGGCGGAGCGTTCGCCCCGGGCCGCAGTCCCAGATTGGAATGAATGGGCGAGCGGCGGGCTGCTGACTAGCGCCGGTCTTCCCCTCAGTGCGGCGTCGGCAGCGCGGAGCGGCGAGGGCTCGCGGGCAGGATGAACCGGGCCAAGCCCACCACTGTCCGCAGGCCCAGCGCTGCGGCCAAGCCTTCGGGTGCGCGGCCTCGCCCCGCGGCACGCGGCGCAGCGCCTTCGGGTCGCGGCTTTGTTTCCCCGAGCCGAACGCGGTTCCCAGGAATGGGGTCTCAGACAGCAGTCCTTGGTCCCGGGGGCCCTGGGAGTCCCGAGTCGAGGGTTTGGGACCGCCGCCACCGCCTCCTCGACCAGGCCGTCTCGTTGGTCTGTGCATCCGAGGCCGCGGACAGCAAGCAGCCCAGGAGTGCCTGGCGGGAGGAGGGGGCGGTACCAGCAGGGGCTGACAGCAGGCTGGAGCCAAACTGGCCTCCAACCCGCGCTCCGCTCCTCCTAGCTGAGTGGCCTGGGCGCTTTACTTCATTTCTCTGTGCTTGGTGGTACTCAACCTGTAAAGTTAGGTTAATGATGCCTGTCTCAGAAACTTGTTGAGGGTGAAGGGAAACGGGTGCTGAGCGGCTGGAAGCGGCCTGGTCTGTAGTCAGCGCCGTGTGACTGTCCGTTGTTGCTCACTGCTGTGGACTTGCTGGGTGTCTTTTTTCGCCTGCCCCGACCGTAGTTGAATCCCCATGGAAATCGTGGGAGGTTGGAGTTGTTCTCGGGCTCCCTTTCCACCTAGCTGCTGTGTGAAGGTGTGTGTCCCTCTGCAGGTCACCCTCCACCAGGAGACTTCATTGCTCTGGGCTCAAAGGGTCAGACCACTGAGTCGAAAACAGCCTCCACCCTGCTGAAGCCTGCCCCTTCTGGCCTGCCCTCGGAGCGGAAGCGCGATGCTGCGGCTGCGTTGGCGGGTTCCTCGGCGTTGCCGGGGCTCACCAAGCGCCCCAAACTCTCCTCCACACCCCCGCTGAGTGCCCTGGGACGCCTGGCTGAGGCTGCGGTTGCAGAGAAGCGTGCCATCTCTCCCTCCATTAAAGAGCCATCCGTGGTCCCGATTGAAGGTAAAGACAGCCTCTGGACATCTCCCAGAGAGCACAGCCCCTGCCTTGCCCGTGCACCAGGGTTCAGAAAGGCTACTTCCAGGCTTAGCAGTGCAGGCTCTCTGGAGAATGGAGGACAGGAGTCAGCTGTGAGCTTGTTTTCCAGAGCGTCTCTCATAGGGCCGCCTTCACCGCACCTCTGCTTCAGGCTGACAGTGATGAGAGATGCTTGTCACTCAGGGCAAGGTGGCCCACATCGATCCGGGGCCGCTGCTTAGTGCATGCCTCTGTGGCCTCTCTGGGGAGCAGACAGCCGTGCAGGGGCCTCCTGCATTGGAAAGCCTTGTACGGGTTTCTGTTGGCCCTGCTCCAGGGCTGGAGCCGGCGTGAGCCTGATGCCTTCCTGGAGGGCTGCCTGCTCCGGTCCTTGGGGAACAGGCTCACGCTCTTGTTCCCTTGCTCGTCTGGCGTATTTTCTGAGGCCGCCTCTGGGACAGTCTTCTCTGAGCGCAGGGAGTCCAGGGCAGTGCGGACAGATAGCTGCTGTCCTTGGGGGCTGTGCGTCTCGTGAGGACCCTGTCCGCCCAGGAGGAGGTGGTTTGTGCTGCCTCACCCCTCTTCCCAGTCCCTAACAATGCAGAATTCACCTGCTTGCTTTTTCTCTCTTAGCTGATGAGGTATCATGAGAGCATTAGAGACAGGCATAAAGCTTACCCACAAGCCCGCTGTTACACGGAAGCTGTTAGTTCTGCACCTGACAGTCCCCTGTTTTTCTGGAGGTCGAGTCTGTTTAACATCACACCAGTCCTGGGTGTTAAAGTGTACAGGTGATCACGCGTCAGCCGGGAAGGGGAGGGCCCATCAGGGAACCAGGGAGAGAGGAGGCCCGTCGGGGACTGTGGCAGGAAACAGAGCCTGACAGGCTGGCTGGGATTTGACTGGCAGTGAGAAGCTGTGGCATGGTGGCCTTCGTGCTGGTGGAGGGGCCCATGCTCGGGGCAGGGCCAGGGCCGCGCTGGGCAGCGGTGAGACCAGGGCGGAGGCCAGCCCCGGGCTGTGGGTGGTGGCCGCCTTGGATCTCCGGCTCCAGGTCCCTCCCCGGCGGCTGGGCCAGGTCAACGCTGGGAGCACTCGAGGGGCCGAGTCCCGACTCAGGCCACAGCTCTCTCCTCACCGGCCGCGCTTTGGTTTTACCGTCACACGAGGCCCAGACAAGGTGGCTGTGAAGGTTACATGGAGTACGGCTACGAAAGGCATGTTACAAATGAAACACAGCAAAACGGGAGAGGCCGAGTTCAGCTACTGCGTGGCGTCTGCACTTGGAGTGTCTCCACGGCCAGGACCTTCTGAGCTCCACCCCTCTGTCCTGCCTGTTTGTCTTTCTCCCTGGCATGTGGAAACCACTCGGGGAGTGTCGGTCAACCTCTGTCCTCCATGCGTTTGAGTCAGAAATTCGTCACGTTGCCATCACTTGGGTATCTAAAAGCACAGTCCTAAAAAAACCTCGAGTCAGAAAAGACGAGTCCCGACTCAGGCCACAGCTCTCTCCTCACCGGCCGCGCTTTGGTTTTACCGTCACACGAGGCCCAGACAAGGTGGCTGTGAAGGTTACATGGAGTACGGCTACGAAAGGCATGTTACAAATGAAACACAGCAAAACGGGAGAGGCCGAGTTCAGCTACTGCGTGGCGTCTGGCACTTGGAGTGTCTCCACGGCCAGGACCTTCTGAGCTCCACCCCTCTGTCCTGCCTGTTTGTCTTTCTCCCTGGCATGTGGAAACCACTCGGGGAGTGTCGGTCAACCTCTGTCCTCCATGCGTTTGAGTCAGAAATTCGTCACGTCGCCATCACTTGGGTATCTAAAAGCACAGTCCTAAAAAAACCTCGAGTCAGAAAAGAAATCACAGTGGAAGTGAGAGAGTAGTTGGACCCAAACGATCACAAGTGCGGCACAGATCAGACATGGGTGCAGCCGAGCCTGGCCCAGGTGGCCCCTCAGAGGTGGGGATCGGGGAGGGGGGCTTCTGGTCCCATCAGAGAAGGAAGATGGGGGCCAGGATGCCCAAGGAGGTAGCAGGAGGGAAAGAGCACAGGGCAGCTGTGCGGGGCGAGTCAGAGCCCCCAGCGGGCTCTCTCAGAGACGCAGGGAGCAGCCTCTGAGGGGCAGGCACGAGGAGGCTGCAGTGGAGGAGGCCACAGGTGGTGCCTGGCCGGCTCGCTTGGAAGCTTAGAAAAAAGGACCAATTTGTAGAGAAAGGGGTGTTCCTAGGCCAGGTCACCCTAGAGTAGCTGTGTGGGTGCAGCGAGAGGGCTCTGGCAGCGCCCGGTGGGCGCCTGCACGGCCCCTCCTGCGGCTGGTCACTCCTGGGGGTCGGGCAACCCCTGCACTGCACAGCCCAGCTGCCCCCCACTCCCCTGGGACCTGTGGTCGTGGCTCCACCCCAGGCCCTCAGTCAGGTCCCTGGTGGTCGGCCTCGCAGCCCCTAGCCTAGGGGCCCCGTGGGCTGGTCTCGGGGCTGCCCGCCTGACCAGGCTGCCCCCTGGCAGTCCCGCCCACGGTGCTGCTGGATGAGATCGAGGCGGCCGAGCTGGAGGGCAACGATGACCGGCTGGAGGGCGTGCTGTGTGGGGCCGTGAAGCAGCTGAAGGGGACGCGGGCCAGGCCGGACAGCGTCCTGTACCTCAGCCTCATGTACCTGGCCAAGATGAAGCCCAACATTTTTGCCACGGAGGGCGTCATCGAGGTGAGGGCCACTGGCCTCCTCCGCGCTGGGAAGCAGGGAAGGGGCGGGCGCAGCCAGACGGGCCTCCCCACCACCGTGCGGTCTCCCGCAGGCCCTGTGCAGCCTCCTGCGGCGGGACGCCTCCATCAGCTTCAAGCCAAGGGGAACAGCCTGGTGTCCGTGCTGGCGTGCAACCTCCTCATGGCCGCCTACGAGGAGGACGAGAACTGGCCGGAGATCTTCGTCAAGGTGAGCGACTCCTCCCAGGCGATCACTCTTGATGAAGGGGGCAGAGGGCTGCAATCGCGGCCGGGGTACTGCTGGACCACCAGGGAGTAAAGCCCTCTGAAGCCTGAGGGCTGCGTGTGGCAACCGAGGGCATCTCCTCTCCCGAGCTGCTGGCTGTGAAGGGGCAGCCGGGACCTGGGGAGGCTCCCAGCTTGCTCCTGCCCACGTGCAGGGGGTCGCAGTAGAGGGCAGGCTAAGGTTTGGGCTCGTCCTCACAGGTATACATCGAAGACTCCCTGGGGGAGCGGATCTGGGTGGACAGCCCGCACTGCAGGACCTTCGTGGACAACATCCAGACGGCCTTCAACACCAAGATGCCCCCCAAGAGTGTACTCCTGCAGGGGGAGGCGGGGCGTGGCGGAGGGGACCTCAGTGCTGGTGAGAGCCCCCGCGGCAGCCGGGCTGGGGTTCCTGGTGGGAGGGGCCCGGGCACGCGGCGCCGGGGAAAGCCGGTGTCCTCTAGGCGCTCCTTCTGCAGGAAGCAGCCCACACCCGTCCCTCACGGAGGAGGAGGACAGCCAGACGGAGCTCTTGATCGCTGAGGAGAAGCTCAGCCCCGAGCAGGAGGGCCAGCTCATGCCCAGGTAGGTGTGCCGCGCGCCCCCTGCCCGCACGCCCCAGGAGAGCCCCCCCCACCTGCCTGCCTTCCTGCCTGCTGCCGTCCCCCCTCTGGCCTAGGTACGAGGAGCTGGCAGAGAGCGTGGAGGAGTACGTCCTGGACATGCTACGCGACCAGCTCAACCGGCGGCAGCCCATCGACAGCGTCTCGCGGAACCTCCTGCGGCTGCTCACCTCCACCTGTGGCTACAAGGAGGTGCGGCTGATGACGGTGCAGAAGCTGGAGATGTGTATAAGAGACAGGAACTATGGAATGAGATTCATGAAATTGCAAGGAGACAGGGATTAAGACCATCCCCAATGAAAAGAAATGCAAAAAAGCAAAATGGCTGTCTGGGGAGGCCTTACAAA
>SJXQ01006687.1:34738-48370 GCA_006408695.1 Aepyceros melampus | reverse complement strand
GGCTTCACAGCTGAATTCTACCAAAAATTTCGAGAAGAGCTAACACCTATGCTACTCAAACTCTTTCAGAAAATTGCAGAGGAAGGTAAACTTCCAAACTCATTCTATGAGGCCACCATCACCCTAATACCAAAACCTGACAAAGATGCCACAGAAAAAGAAAACTACAGGCCAATATCACTGATGAAAATAGACGCAAAAATCCTTAACAAAATTTTAGCAATCAGAATCCAACAGCACATTAAAAAGATCATACACCATGACCAAGTAGGCTTTATCCCAGGGATGCAAAGATTCTTCAATATCTGCAAATCAATCAATGAAATTCACCACAGTAATAAATTGAAAGATAAAAGCCATATGATTATCTCAATAGATGCAGAGAAAGCCTTTGACAAAATTCAACATCCATTTATGATAATGTAAAAAAAAAAACTCTCCAGAAAGCAGGAATAGAAGGAACATCCGTCAACATAAGAAAAAATAAGTATAAACTGATCTTGTAGTAAAAAGTGCACTTTCATGTAGTGCTGTAATTCTTTTGAAGATTAATTTTGACATGTGTATAAAGAACATTCAAATATCCATGCCTTCTAAATATGAACACACATTCATATACTTTTTTCTATATCAAGGATCATTATTTGATTTTTTGAAATATAATAAAGGCTTCTTGCTGTATTCCTTTCTGTGTTTATTTTTTAATTGAAAGAAAATGCTTTACAATGTTGTGTTGGTTTCTGCCATACAACAATGCAAATCAGCCATAATTATACATATATCCCCTCCCTCGTGAGCCTCCCTCCCCTCCCCTGACCCCACCCCTCTAGGTCATCACAGAGCTCCAAGTTGGGTTCCCTGTGTTACACAGCAACCTCTCACTGACTATCTGTTTCACACATAATGACAGAGGCGCCTGCTGGACTACAATCTCTAGGGTGGTAAAGAGTCAGACATGACTGAGCATACATACACAGTGTATATATTAATATGTTGATGCTACTTTCCCCATTCTTCCCACTCTCTCCTTGCCCTACTGTGTCCACAAGTCCATTCTGTACATCTGCATCTCTATTTCATCTCTGCAAATAGGTTCATCAATACCATTTTTCCTGACTCCATATGCATGCTTCAATAAACAATATTTGTTTCTCTTTCTGACTTACTTTGTTCTGTGTAACAGGCTCTAGGTTCATCCACCTCACTAGAACTGACTCAGACTCATGCCTTTTTATAGCTAATATTCCATTGTATCAGAGAAGGCAATGGCAACCCACTCCAGTACTCTTGCCTGGAGAATCCCATGGATGGAGGAGCCTGGTAGGCTGTGGTCCATGGGGTCGCAAAGAGTCTGACACGACTGAGGGACTTTGCTTTCACTTTTCACTTTCATGCATTGGAGAAGGAAATGGCAACCCACTCCAGTGTTCTTGCCTAGAGAATCCCAGGGACGGGATAGGCTGGTGGGCTGCCATCTAATGGGTTTGCACAGAGTTGGACACGACTGAAGTGACTTAGCAGCAGCAGCAGCATTCCATTGTATATAGGTAACACATCTTCTTTATGCATTCATCTGTTGATGGCCATCTAGGTTGCTCCCATGTCCTGGCTATTGTAAGTAGTGCTGCAGTGAACATTGGGGTACATGGTCTTTCAGAATTGTGGTTCTCTCAGGGTATGTGCCCAGTAGTGGGATTGCTGGGTCATATGGTAGATTTTTTCTTCACACTCATATATTTGCTCCCAGATGTATTCCCTAAGGAAAAAAATCCTAGATTAAAAAAAAATTGAGCACAAGAATACTATTTATAACAAAATAGACTAGATACAACTTAAATTCTCATAGTAGGAAATAGTCACAAGAGTTACAGAATATCCACATCAAGAAAATTCTAAGCAATTCCATGTCAATGAAGGAAAACATGAATATACAGGTCTTAACTAAAATTTCCTGCGTGTATCTCTTGCTAGCTGGGGTTTTTGCAAAAGTTCTTGATCTTCTGTTAGCTTTTGAGAATGACAAAGTAGGCCTTTGTAGGCAAAGTAGGCCCTATAATGAAAACAAGTAGATCAACAGCTTAATGAGATATGGGTAACACAATAAACTCTTGGTACTTAAGGTGTTCAGTTCAGTTCAGTTGCTCAGTCATGTCTGACTCTTTCTGACCCTATGGACTGCAGCATGCCAGGCTTTCTTGTCCATCACCAACTCCTTTTTGCTCAAACTCATGTCCATCAAGTCGGTGATGCCATCCAACTATCGTTCCTTTCTCCTCCTGCCTTCAATCTTTCCCAGCATCAGGGTGTTTTCCAATGAGTCAGCTCTTCACATCAGGTGGCCAAAGTATTGGAGTTTCAGCTTCAATATCAGACCTTCCAAAGAACACCCAGGACTAATCTCCTTTAGGATGGACTGGTTGGATCTCCTTGCAGTCCAAGGGACTCTCAAGAGTCTTCTCCAACACCACAGTTCAAAAGCATCAATTCTTCAGTGCTCACCATGCTTTATAGTCCAACTGTCACATCCATACATGACTACTGGAAAAACCATAGCCTTGATGAGACGTTTGTGGCAAAGCAATGTCTCTGCTTTTCAATATGCTATCTAGGTTGGTCATAACTCTACTTCCAAGGAGTAAACGTTTTTTAATTTCATGGTTGCAAACACCATCTGCAGTGATTTTGGAGCCCCAACAGATAAAGTCAGCCACTGTTTCCACTGTTTCCCCATCTAATTGCCATGAAGTGATGGGACTAGAAGCCATGATCTTAGTTTTCTGAACGTTGAGCTTTAAGCCAACTTTTTCACTCTCTTCTTTCACTTTTATCAAGAGGCTTTTTAGTTCCTCTTCACTTTCTGCCATAAGGGTGGTGTCATCTGCATAGCTGAGGTTATTGATATTTCTCCTAACAATCTTGATTCTAGCTTGTGCTTCCTTCAGCCTAGTGTTTCTCATGGTGTACTCTGCATAGAATTTAA
Organism: Aepyceros melampus; assembly: GCA_006408695.1. Lineage (NCBI taxonomy): Eukaryota > Metazoa > Chordata > Mammalia > Artiodactyla > Bovidae > Aepyceros > Aepyceros melampus. The sequence continues at coordinate 45,390 of SJXQ01006687.1, read as the reverse complement.
ATAAGCAGGGTGACAGTATACAGCCTTGACGTACTCCTTTTCCTATTTGGAACCAGTCTGTTGTTCCATGTCCAGTTCTACTTGTTGCTTCCTGACCTGCATATAGAGTTGAGCTTTAAGCCAACTTTTTCACTCTCTTCTTTCACTTTTATCAAGAGGCTTTTTAGTTCCTCTTCACTTTCTGCCATAAGGGTGGTGTCATCTGCATAGCTGAGGTTATTGATATTTCTCCTAACAATCTTGATTCTAGCTTGTGCTTCCTTCAGCCTAGTGTTTCTCATGGTGTACTCTGCATAGAATTTAAATAAGCGGGGTGACAGTATACAGCCTTGACGTACTCCTTTTCCTATTTGGAACCAGTCTGTTGTTCCATGTCCAGTTCTACTTGTTGCTTCCTGACCTGCATATAGTTTTCTCAAGAGGCATGTCAGGTGGTCTGGGATTCCCATCTCTTTCAGAATTTTCCACAGTTTATTGCGATTCATGCAGTCAAAGGCTTTGGCATAGTCAATAAAGCAGAAATAGATGATTTTCTGGAACTCTCTTCCTTTTTCCATGATCCAGTGGATGTTGGCAATTTGATCTCTGGTTCCTCTGCCTTTTCTAAAACCAGCTTGAACATCTGGAAGTTCATGGTTCACATATTGCTGAAGCGTGGCTTGGAGAATTTTGAGCATTACTTTTCTAGCATGTGAGATGAGTGCAACTGTGTGGTAGTTTGAGCATTCTTGGCATTGCCTTTCTTTGGGATTGGAATGAAAACTGACCTTTTCCAGTCTTGTGGCCACTGCTAAGTTTTCCAAATTTGCTGACATATTGAGTGCAGCACTTTCACAGCATCTTTTAGGATTTGAAATAGCTCAACTGGAATTTCATCACCTCCACTAGCTTTGTTTGTAGTGATGCTTCCTAAGGCCCACTTGACTTCACACTCCAGGATGTCTGGCTCTAGGTAAGTGATCACACCATTTTAATTAACTGAGTTGTGAAGCTGTTTTTTGTACAGTTTTGTGTATTCTTGCCACCTCTTCTTAATATCCTCTGCTTCTGTGAGGTCCATACCGTTTCTGTTCTTTATTGAGCTTATCTTTGCATGAAATGTACCCTTGGTATCTATAAAAAGATGTCCTTTTCATTATAGGGAACTGGAATTCAAAAGTAGGAGGTCAGGAAACACCTGGAGTAACCAGCAAATTTGGCCCTGCAGTACAGAATGAAGCAGGGCTAAGGCTGATAGGGTTTTGCCAAGAGAACACACTGGTCATAGCAAACACTCTCGTCCAACAACACAAGAGAAGACTCTACACAAGGATATCACCGATAGTCAACACTGAAATCAGGTTGATTATATTCTTTGCAGCCAAAGATGGAGAAGCTCTATAGAATCAGCAAAAACAAGACTGAGAGCCAACTTTGGCTCAGATGATGAACTCCTTATTGTCAAATTCAGACTTAAATTGCAGAAAGTAGGGAAAACCACCGTACCATTCAGGTATGACCTAAATCAAATCCTTTATGATTATACAGTGGAAGTGAGAAATAGATTTAAGGGACTAGATCTGATAGACAGAATGCCGGATGAACTATGAATGGAGGTTCATGACATTGTACATGAGACAGGGATCAAGACCATCCCCAGGAAAAAGAAATGCAAAAAAGCAAAATGGCTGTCTGAGGAGGCCTTACAAATAGCTGTGAAAAGAAGAGAAGTGAAAAGCAAAGGAGAAAAGGAAAGATATTAAGCAACTGAATGCAGAGTTCCAAAAAATAGCAACAAGAGATCAGAAAGCCTTTCTCAGCCATCAAAACCGTCAGTTCTTCTTTATAGTCCAAAAGCTTTCTTTATAGTCCAACTCTCACATCCATACATGACTACTGGAAAAACTGTAGCCTTAACAAGATGACCTTTGTCGCAAAGTAATGTGTCTGCTCTTTAATATGCTGTCTAGGTTTGCCATAGCTTTTCTTCCAAGGAGTAAGCATCTTTTAATTTCATGGCTGCAGTCACCATCTGCAGTGATTTTGGAGCCCCCCAAAATAAAGTCAGCCACTCTTTCCTTTGTTTCCCCATCTATTTGCCATGAAGTGATGGGCCCAGATGCCATGATCTTAGTTTTCTGAATGTTGAGTCTTAAGCCAGCGTTTTCACTCTCCTCTTTCACTTTCATCAAGAGGTTTTTTAGTTCCTCTTCATTTTCTGCCATAAGGGTCGTATCATCTATGTATCTGAGGTTGTTGATATTTCTCCTGGCAATCTTGATTCCAGCTTGTGCTTCACATGAGGTACTCTTCATATTAGTTATTATATACAACACACAAGATATTAGAGTGATACGTTTCCTCAGCTCAGATTCTATAGCAGAAGAGAGAAAGTGAGGGAAATACTAAATTATCTTTCAAGCCCCTTGAAACATCATAACCCAAGATTAAGTTTTCAGCCAAATAGACCTTCAAATAGTGAAACCTGGACATTTGGTGGTCTGACAAGGGGTCAGGACAAGGCAAGCGCAGCAGTTTCCAGATGCACAGTGGCTGACGTGGACAACGGCTGATAGAGCTGGACTTTTAAGGCATAAGATCCACTGACCTGTGGGGACCAAAATGAACTTTGCCCTCGGGAGTCTTTGTATCTCCTGTGGTACCCACAAAGCCCAATGCCAAAGCTACTCCCTTCACAGATTGAGAAGGCCATTGTCGAAACTTTTGTATGCATTCGATGTGTTGATCTACCCTTTTAAAATCTCCGACTTCTTTTAGTTTAGCCAAAAAATGTAGTGGCACTGACTGCAAAGAGCTTTTCTAAAATGTACTTATATCAAAAGGTAAATGCAAATTCTCCAGTCCCTCTTTTTCCTTTGCTAGCATGGATAAGGTCAGTAGGCAGCTTCATGCTGAGGGTAAGACAGAAAAGGACATACTATGTTTAGAGGAAAAATAATGGTAAGAATCTTGGTGCTCTGGCCAGGGTGTGCTATAGGGACATATCTTCCCAGATAAGAGAAAGAGGAAGTTTCTTTTCACTAAAGAGAGTCAACAATCAAGAGGGCAGTGGGAGAAGATGTGGGATTCCAAAGGCAGGAAATAATTTAAAAGGAACTTACTCATAGAGTTAGGCTTAAAGTAAGAATTACTCTCAAAGGAAATGTGTGGTGTCATAATTCTGCCTAAAGCTGTCTGGATAACAGTTTAGGAAACCTGCTTCCTCTCTCTTCCTCTAAATCTTGGAGAACAGAGAATTTAATGTCACTGGAGATTGTGATGGGAGGGGAAGTCGTAGAGATACCAAAATCCCTGGAGCCAGCTTTCCATTTCCCTGGAACTACCGGCTATCCCACGACCGATGTCAGGGGCAGCAGCCTAGACTACCAGGCTGCAAAGGCACAGGAACAGCCAAGAAGAGCTACCCCGAGTGCGAGGTCAGTGGCGGCCAGGCGGAGACACCCCGTGTCTGAGGTCAGGGGCAGCCGGGAGAAGCCATCTTGCACCTGAGGCCAGGGGTAGTGACCCTGAGGAGCCACCTTGAGCCCGAGGTCAGGGGTGGCAGCTGGGAGGAGCCACCCACGCCCAAGGCCAGGGCCGGTGGCCAGAAGGAGCAACCCGAGGAGTGGTGGCTGCGCAAGCACAGGCGGGCCTAGAGGAGCTATCCCACGTTGAAGGTCAGGAACGGTGGCAGTAAGGAGATACCCCTCATCCAAGGTAAGGAGCAGCGGATGTGCTTTGCTGGAGCAGCCGTGAAGCAATAACCCCACGGCCAAGGTAAGAGAAACCCAAGTAAGATGGTAGGTGTTTCAAGAGGGCATCAGAGGGCAGACACACTGAAACCATATTCACAGAAAACTAGTCAATCTAATCACACTAGGACCACAGCCTTGTCTAACTCAATGAAACCAAGCCATGCCTGCAGGGCAACCCAAGATGGGAGGGTCATGGTGGAGAGGTCTGACAGAATGTGGTCCCTGAAGAAGAGAATGGCAAGCCACTTCAGTATTCTTGCCTTGAGAACCACATGAACAGTATGAAAAGGCAAAATGATAGGATAGCAAAAGAGAAACTCCCCAGGTCATTAGGTGCCCAATATGCTACTGGAGATCAGTGGAGAAATAACTCCAGAAAGAATGAAGGGATGGAGCCAAAGAAAAACCAATACCCAGCTGTTGATGTGACTGGTGATAGAAGCAAGATCCGATGTTGTAAAGAGCAATATTGCATAGGAACCTGGAATGTCAGGTCCATGAATCAAGGCAAATTGGAAGTGGTCAAACAAGAGATGGCAAGGGTGAACGTTGAGATTCTAGGAATCAGTAACTAAAATGGACTGGAATGGGAGAATTTAACTCAGATGACCATTATATCTACCACTGTGGGCAGGAATCCCTCAGAATAAATGGAGTAGCCATCATGGTCAACAAAAGAGTCCGAAATGTAGTACTTGGATGCAATCTCAAAAGTGACACTATGATCTCTGTTCATCCTCAAGGCAAACCATTCAATATCACAGTTATCTAGGTCTATGCCCCAACCAGTAACGCTAAAGAAACTGAAGTTGAACGGTTTTATGAAGACCTACAAGATCTTTTAGAACTAACACCCAAAAAAGATGTCCTTTTCATTCTAGGGGACTGGAATGCAAAAATAATAAGTCAAGAAACACCTGGAGTAACAGGGAAATTTGGCCTTGGAATGCGGAATGAAGCAGGGCAAAGACTAATAGAGTTTTGCCAAGAAAATGCACTGATCGCAGCAAACACCCTCTTCCAACAACACAAGAGAAGACTGTACACCATGGATGGACATCACCAGATGGTCAACACTGAAATCAGATTGATTATATTCTTTGCAGCCAAAGATGGAGAAGCTCTATACAGTCAACAAAAACAAGACCGGGAGCTGACTGTGGCTCAGGCCATGAGCTCCTTATTGCCAAATTCAGACTTAAATTGAAGAAAGTAGGGAAAACCGCTAGACCACTCAAGTATGACTAAATCAAATCCCTTATAATTATACAATGGAAGTGAGAAATAGATTTTAGGGACTACATCTGATAGATAGAGTGCCTGATGAACTATGGAATGAGGTTCGTGACATTGTACAGGAGACAGGGATCAAGGCCATCTCCACGGAAAAGAAGTGCAAAAAAGCAAAATGGCTGTCTGGGGAGGCCTTACAAATAACTGTGAAAAGAAGAGAGGCGAAAAGCCAAGGAGAAAAGGAAAGATATAAGCATCTGAATGCAGAGTTCCAAAGAATAGCAAGAAGAGATAAGAAAGCCTTCTTCAGTGATCAATGCAAAGAAACAGAGGGAAACAACAGAATGGGAAAGACTAGAGATCTCTTCAAGAAAATTAGAGATACCAAGGGAACATTNCTCAGATATGCAGATGACACCACCCTTATGGCAGAAAGTGAGGAGGAGCTAAAAAGCCTCTTGTTGAAAGTGAAAGAGGAGAGTGGAAAAGTTGGCTTAAAGCTCAACATTCAGAAAACGAAGATCATGGCATCTGGCCCCATCACTTCATGGGAAATAGATGGGGAAACAGTAGAAACAGTGTCAGACTTTGTTTTTTTGGGCTCCAAAATCACTGCAGATGGTGACTGCAGCCATGAAATTAAAAGGCGCTTACTCCTTGGAAGAAAAGTTATGACCAACCTAGATAGTATATTCAAAAGCAGAGACATTACTTTGCCGACTAAGGTCCGTCTAGTCAAGGCTATGGTTTTTCCTGTGGTCATGTATGGATGTGAGAGTTGGACTGTGAAGAAGGCTGAGCGCAGAAGAATTGATGCTTTTGAACTGTGATGTTGCAGAAGACTCTTGAGAGTCCCTTGGTCTGCAAGGAGATCCAACCAGTCCATTCTGAAGGAGATCAACCCTGGGATTTCTTTGGAAGGAATGATGCTAAAACTGAAGCTCCAGTACTTTGGCCACCTCATGCGAAGAGTTGACTCATTGGAAAAGACCCTGATGCTGGGAGTGATTGGGGGCAGGAGGAGAAGGAGACGACTGAGGATGAGATGGCTGGATGGCATCACGGACTCAATGGACGTGAGTCTGGGCGAACTCTGGGAGTTGGTGATGGACAGGGAGGCCTGGTGTACTGCGATTCATGGGGTGGCAAAGAGTTGGACACGACTGAGCGACTGAAGTGAACTGAACTGTATATGCCTGTGTGCTAAGTTTCTTCAGTTGTGTCTGACTCTTTGTGACCCCATGTTTCCCTCTCCATGGGATTCTCCAGGCAGGAATACTGGAGTGGGTTGCCATGCCCTCCTCCAGGGGATCTTCCCTACCCAGAGATCAAACTGGCATCTCCTGCATTGGCAGATGGGTTCTTTACCACTAGTGCTACCTGGGAAGCCCTAAAATGAAGATACCAATTAACAAAAGAACATCTTGCAAAGTTAAACTTTATATTTTTTAGGACTGTATAAATTGGCGTTTCAGAATAGAAAGATCAGAAATTGGTAGTTGCACCTCCGTGAAGACCTGAGAGGCTAATCAATAAATGGAACATTTTCACACTTTGCTTCACTTAGAACTAGAGATTCTACTTAAAATGCTATTAGAAATTTTTTCCTCCCCCACCTTCCCCTGGAAATAAGACCTAGATTGTAGAAAACACTGTAGCTAATGTTCAGTCTCTGAAAGTGAAAACCTCTCACTAAGGACAGTGTTATGAGATATATCGTATCTCCTGATGAGCAAAAAGCAGAGTTTTTACATTTAAGCTGGGAGAATGAGCAGTGGGTACTGGGAAGAGTGAGAAGAGGACAGCAACTAATGATCAAATATTTTAGTGACAAAACGTACCTGTTATAGTTGGATGGAAAAGTGACAAACTCTATAAAAGCCATTAGCCACTTAAAATTGACATCCCTTCTAAATCTGCAGAAGGAGCTAGAAGAGTAAAAAGCCTGATTCCATCTTTCCAAATAGAATATTTTCCTTTGGAGGGATTTCAAAGTTCAGAATCAATCTGGAAAGCAACACTGGCTTGTAGTTTCATGGGGCAGAGAGAAAGGTGATGGGAGTAGAATGTGGAATGTTTGCAGTCCCCCCTGATATTAAGTGGAATGATACCCAGGCTTATCCTGTTGTTGTTGTTCAGTTGCTCAGTTGTGTCTGAGTCTTTCTGACCCCATGGACTGCAACATGCCAGGCTTCCCTGTCCTTCACTGTCTCCCAGAGTGTTCAAACTCATGTCCATTGATTTGGTGATGCCATTCAACCATCTCATCCTCTGTCCCCTTCTCCTGCCCTCAATCTTTCCCAGCATCAGGGTCTTTTCCAGTGAGTCTGCTCTTTGCATCCAAAGTATTGGAGCTTCAGCTTTGGCATCAGTCCTTTCAATGAAATCAGGGTTGATTTCCTTTAGGATTGACAAGTTTGATCTGCTTACTGTCCTAGGGACTCTCAAGAGGTTTCTCCAGCACCACAATTCAAAACCATCCGTTCTTCAGCACTTAGCCTTCTTTATGGGCCAACTCTCCTATCCATACATGACTACTGAAAAAGCCATAGCTCTGACTATATGGACTTTTGTTGCAAAGTGAGTCTGGTGGGCTGCCGTCTATGGGATCACATAGAGTCGGACACGACTGAAGTGACTTAGCAGCAGCAGCAGCATTCATCAGATTTGCTTCCCCAATGGCTCAGTGAGTATAGAATCCGCCTACAATGCAGGAGACATAGGAGACGATAGTTCAATCCCTGGGCCAGGAAGACTCCCTGGAGGAGGAAATGGCAACCCTCTCCACTACTATTCTTGCCTGGAGAATTCAGTGAACAGAGGAGCCTGACAGGCTACAGTCCAAAAGGTCCCAAAGAGTCAGGCACAGCTGAGCAACTAAGCACGCACACATACATCAGCTTGCTTTAGCACTACTTGAACGCTTGATCAGTATAGCAGACTGATCATACATGATTTTGATTGCCCACACTAAAAGCATAAATACGGGATAAAATATTTCAGAACATGTGTTTAAGCCATAGGACATAATCAAGTTTAAAAGCAAAATAGGGAGATTTCTAGGTGCCAGAAATGAAGTAGGACTCTGATCGTGAAGGAGTTGAGTCCATATGATTCATGTGTCAGATGGGTGGTGGGAGGGGTAGAATCTTTAGAGGAGACTGGAAATCTTTGCCCACCAGCTAGGCATTGTAACTGAAAGTGAGCTGTCTACTCTAGGCCCGTAGAGTAGGAAAAGACACTGGAACACCAAGACTTCCCTATGTGGACGTGAGGGTGCATGTATGTTTCATCATGGCCCTGCTCTGGGGACTCCAGAGACATTTGATCTTGCAATCCCAATATCAGCTCCATAAGAGTTTCTAGCAAATTTCGTTTTCCCTCTACTCTCTGAGATGTGCCTTTTAACTTATACCTTTCTGACTGTCTTCAACCTTTTTTTAAAAAAAGTCATGCAGCTCCAACTCTATCAAAATCTTTTCTTGGACAATCTGTGACCATTATCACTTCAGATATTGTTTCTGTTCTGTTCTCTTCCCCTGGTTTTGACTGATTTTAATTCTGAGGTCCTGAGGAACCACACATATTCTCAAATAAGGAATAATTTGGGCAGCAGCTGCCGAAGAAACCCGGAAATACTCAGGCTCAAAATAAAACACCTCTGTCTGTGACTGAGAAGAAAAAACTTTTGAAATAATGACAGCGATGATAATGATAAAGTTACAGGGCTTTAACTTTAGAGCTTTTGATTTTAGTTTCTTTGAACTTTTACTTGCAAGGACAAGAAAATTTTATCTTGTACTGTAATGACTTTGGACATTAAATTCACAAATGCAAGGCAATTTGATTTTGGATTGAATTACTTTAGACTTTAAGTCCTGTGGACTTTAACTTGTAAGGGAATTTAATTTGGGGACATTAATGTCTCTTTAGGAAATTACAAAGGAATGTAATTTGTATTCAAATTTATATCTCTTATATGTGTTGGCATTTTTAAAAAACGCCATATATTGATGTTGTTATTCAATTTCTTTGCAAAACCTTTGATGACTTATGTTGGATATGGCCAGACATAACTTGGAATGAGAAATTTAGACATAATGTGGCCTTAGAGTTAATTTAATTGGTGACTATTTTCAGAACCTTTCAGGGGCAAATTCAATGCTATCTGCTGGCATGATCTGGAAGATCCACAAGACAACCATAGCTAGTATTAGAGGACAGGGATTGTGAAGGTGGATCAGAACTGCCGTGATGGATTTCTTATCTCCTGTCAGAAAGGAATAATACTCTCCTGGTTGACCATAGGCTTGACAGTTAAACCCAATGGGTTAATAGAACAAACAGCTGTAGAACAGCTGTAGATTACTTGGGGGAAATACTTCTCAACTTCTTAGGTCACCAGGACTTCTCTAGACTAACTCTCCTGGTGTTTACCCTCATGGAACAGGAAGGAGGCTCCTGAGAGTAACTGACAGTCTTGGGTGTGACCTTCTTGATTGGGCAGAGCTGATCTGTTACTGTGTATTCTGTTTTCTCTTCTGTTTCTAGAAGAGGTTTCTAGACCACAGTCTAGACCTTTGTGGTCTGTGCACCCACACCCAAACTTTCCCTCTGGTAGTTTCTCAAGTTTTAGACTTGCAGAGGGTGTTGGTGAGCCATTTTTGTTCTATAGGCTAAGCCACATTCTCCAAACGCTTGTCTGTGATAAAAGTGATATTTTGATTTGCATTTGTTTAGCTCTTAATGGGTTTAGAATTTGTGCAAGAAAGAGAGGGGTGTTATATGCTGGACACATTGAGATGCCAACTCTAGACCTTGACTTTGTTGAGCCCTGGTCTTCTGGCCTGATTTTCTAACTTGATCTACTGCCCGCAAATAGATCATTTTTTCTATAGTATATCATCTGCCAATTGTGCTTATGACCATCCTAGTATCAGTAATGTAGAAATAGTTGTACTATATTTATTTGAAGTGAGGTTTAGTGAAAATTACTTAGGAAATATTGACAGTAAGGTGAAATAATGTATTTGGCTCATGTAAATGGATGAAACAAATTTTGATAGGATGGATTTGCAACCATTCATGTGTTAGACATTGTGTAAATAAATATTTATCTGTTCCAGTTGAATTTTTCACTTTTTATCCAAAAGTTTTGTTTCATATAGAAGGAGTAAAAGAACATTGGATTAAATTGCAGCAATGACTGTGATTGTCAATTCTCATATCTCTAATATAAATTCATCCTAGGAATCTGCTCACTCACTGAGGTTATTGCTTTTTAGTTTGTTTTTGATCAAGTTTTATTACTTCAAAGGATGTCTGCATCCAAACTTCATAGATAGCAAGTTCCACATAAAATATATATAACTATAGTTCTTAATGCTCTTTTGTAGCTTCTTGTTTCCTTTCAATAAGGAAACAAGAAAACAGTCTTTTTTTTTTGTATTGAAAAATCAACCATTAGATTTTCATATTTAAGAGAAGTTAAAAAGTTGCTAAAAGGCACTTCTCTTTCACTCATTACTGTTTGGGGGTTACTGCAGTCTAAGATTTTATCTTCCCTCATGTCTATTTTTTTAGGCATCATAGTTCAGTATATTTATAATTACATGTTTTTCATGGCCTCTAATTTATTGCCTTTATTTTTTTTTTTTAATTAATTTTTATTTTTTAGTTTGTTTT
>SJXQ01006687.1:0-33706 GCA_006408695.1 Aepyceros melampus | reverse complement strand
TTGCAATGGTGAATGGAATTGATTCCTTAATTTCTTTTTCTACTTTCTCATTATTAGTGTATAGGAATGCAAGGGATTTCTGTGTATTGATTTTATATCCTGCAACATTACTATATTCATTGATTAGCTCTAGTAATTTTCTGGTGGAGTCTAATTTATTGCCTTTAAATGGAAGTGTAGCAAGTCTCCTATTAATAAATAAAAAACCAATGAATTTATTTGATCCAGGTGACAATCATGAAAAATAAAATTAAGTAAAATCTAGTGACCAAATTATAAGTGGATATTTTTTGTCTTTGTTTTACTATGATTATGGACACCTGGTACTCAATTGCAGAAATATTGGGTTTCTGAATTTCCTTCTTTTTAATTTTTAAGTGTTTCTTAAGAGAGAGTGCAAGCAGTTTTTAAGAGACTGTGTTTCATTATCCAGCTAACCACAAGCCTTTTTCATTCTTGAAAGAGTAGCAAATAGATTTTATATCTTTTGAGGTATCTGTGCAGGATTTATTTTTAAAGATGGAAAAAAATATTTCAAAGGCAAATATAATACAAGAATTGGTAAATCTACTTCTCTTCCCAAGGGAAACTAAAAGCTTGACAAATCCTTCGTTAGCTACTAGTTACGTTTTCAGCTGTATATAAGAAAATATAAATGAAAGAACTATGATTTTGTTCATGCACATCATGACAAAGTTACCATTTATTTGGGAAACATACTGTCTTCTGTTCAGGGCATGAATCTTATTACTGTACATTTGTCTTTGTAAACACAGTGTCAGTATATCTAACAGCGAGAAATGATTTTGTGTCCACAGTCTCAGATGAACAGCCCTCTCTTGATTTTCTTCATTTTAATGGGTTTTGAAACAATCAGTGTAAAGTGGATCACAGCTGTAACTGCCAAGACGCAATTTGGTCAAAGGGGCTGTTTAGCTTTCATCTTGTAATCAGAGCTGACAATCTAAGAAACATAAAGATCTCATGTTTAGTGGATGGGTACTAATAAAAACCACCAACAGAGTTCAGACATCCATTTAAGGCATAAGTCCCTCTGGAGAACTGTTCAAGGCCAGCTTATCAGGAGGTAGGTTAATAGTGAACATTATTATGTACCCACACCCATACACTAAGCATGTGTATTTTTTCTCCTTGAAACAGTGACAATATTACTTTATTATTTTACATTATTTTTGGAAATATCTGAAGACTGAAACGCACTGGAGTCACTACTGGCTTCCCAGTTTGAACAAACCAGTGTGAGCATGCCCTTCTGAGCTCTGCATCAGTGTAGGGAGCGATGAAGGCTTTTATTTTTAGTTGACATGTTCATTTAAAAATGACATAGTGACAAAAAAGAATAGAAATAGTAAATAGCATTTACTTAGAGTGATAAGGTTCTGAAAACAAGCAGTCCTTTCAAATACAAATTAAAAAAATAAATGCTTTAAGATATTTAAGTCCACATTGGGGTAGTAATGATAGCAATTATAACAGAAGTGACTAGTTGATACTTTTGGGTCAGATAAATCTAAATTTAAATCTAGGCTTAGCTGACTACTTGCTGTGTGATCCTTGGGTAAGCTACTTTTCTTTCTTAATGTTTCTTTCTTCAACTATAAAACAAAAATAGAGTAAGTTGTTTTTTTTTCCATGTTGGGGCAAGGACTAAGACAATGCATATCAGGTTTTCAGCACTGTGCTTGGCACATACAAGAATTCAATTTTGGCTAAAATGATATTCACAACAGTAGTAAAAATACTAGTAATCATAGGAGCGTAAAAGTGTTGGGAGGAGTGCTCTGGTTCTATGGGACAGCAAGATGGTGCTAGTGGTAAAGAACCTCCTGGCCAGTGGAGGAGACGTAAGAGACATGGGATCCATCCCTGGGTTGGGAAGATCCCTTGGAGGAGGGCAAGGCAACCCACTCCAGTATTCTTGCCTGGAGAATCCCATGAACAGAGGAGCCTAATGGGCTGTAGTCCATGGGGTCACAGAGTTGGACATGACTGAAGCAACTTAGCAGGCATGCAGCATACTTTAAGAAAATTTGGAATATAGCTGTTGATTGCTTCAGCATTTCTACAGGCCTGTGGTGGAGCTCAGGATTATGGAATTTTACAAGCACCACAGTAATTCTAACCTTATGTCCTTGGACCACACTCTGAGAAACACTTTTCTAGACTTTGCTCCTTAAACTGTGACTCATACACCAGCAGCCTTGCCTCCCATGCAGCTTGCTAGAATGGCAGACTCTCAGGCTCCATCTCATACCTACCGAGTCAGAACTTGTGTTTTAAAACAGTGTCCAGTGGTTTGTGCACACGGTAAGGTTTGTGACACTCGGCCCTAGATGCTCCTTGGTTCCTCAGGGACGCTCTACAGATGTAGGACCACGACCCTCAGCTGCAGGGTGTCTCATGGCACCAGCATTCATTTCCGTTTCCAGGGATGAAGGGTATGATCAATGACCCAAGCCTTCCTGCTCTGGAATTCTTAGATTTAAAAAATTGTTCTAAGATCACTTTCACCTCATATTGGTTCCTTTATCTTTCTTCAGCTTATTTATTTTCCCAAACACTTTTCATTGTCCTGAACTCCTTCAGTGTATACTTACTATCTTTTCAGAACAGACTTCATTGCTGATTTGATACCGTTCTTTGCACACGGTGAGGACTAATTCCTTCACATTAATGACATCCCTCCTGCAGTTCAGAGCTCATTTCTCCTTTTCTTATTCTCCTCTCTTCAAATGTTCTCCGCCTGTTTTACTATTTTATTTCTGCTTTCAAAAACAAAAAATGTTTTGAATATCTAAAAAACACCAAGCAAATAACCCCTCAAAGTGACTAAACAAACATTTAGCAAGTTTTTCCATAAGTGAGTTAGAGGAAGCCTAACAGAAATTGTATGCGCTTGTCAATGAATCATTACTAATGAGCCCGAATGTCCCCATGTGCACAGTGCTGAGGTTGGGCAAACACAGATAAGAAGACAGCTTCTGCTGGCAAACCAGTGGGGATTCACATGTATAAACTGTAAAATTCTGTATAGAAGTGTAAATGCAAAACCTGAAAATTAAAGTTCTAGGAAAATCTATCAATATATTTCACCAAAACAGTTGCCCTCTCTCTTTGTGGTTTTATTTCCTTTTTTGCCTCTTCTCTCTTTTTCTTTCCTTCCTTTTTCCATTTTCTTCTCTCCACTTCCTTCTTTCTCTGCCTTGCCTTCCTGTTTTGTGTTTCATTTTAATCATGCTCAGTTTTTCCCTTACTAACTAACAGCTGCAGAAGGCATAGCATAGGTACAATATAAAGCAACTAATGAATACTGCATTATGATTTTCAGGTACTTAATAGCAATAGGTTTATCATTCAGCATGCATGAAATCTGAATTGGGTGAAGTCAACCCTGAGGATATTCCCCAAAGGAAGAATTTTGTATTTTGCATTTTTAAGTGCTGTGTGTGATATTTCTGAGGATTAAGGGACAACTTTAGGGAGCAGCCCATAGTTCTGAATTGTAGCTGGTTTATTGCACTCAAGATCAATATCATCTCTCTACTCTGACCATTTTGGCAGCCATTTAATTTTTTTTCTCAAAAGTATTTAAATAAGTTACAATATTTAACTTAAAATGACACACATGTCATTTACCTTTTTTAAAATATAAATTTATTTATTTTAATTGGAGCCTAATTACTTTATAATATTGTAATGGTTTTGCCATACACTGACATGAATCTAGCCATGGGTATACATGTGTTCCCCATCCTGAACCCCCCTCCCTCCTCCCTCCCCATCCCATCCCTCTGGGTCATCCCAGTGCACCAGCCACGAGCATCCTGTATTGCCGGGGTCCAGCCCGGGTGGATCCAGGGTAATTCAAAGGGGAGACGGCATGGTGAGGAAAAACTTATTTATTTAGAAATATATAATGAGAGATTAGGAAGAAATAGTATAGTAGGATAATTTAGTGGAGAAAATAGGCTGAATAACTTGGTTTATGTGGAAAGCTAATAAAACCTCAGGTCAAGAGGTTTACACCATCTACGTTAGGCCACCAGCGCCCATTTCAATAGCAGAGGGTGCCCTGCCTTAGGCTCCCTCTCTCGTGGATCTTAGAAGCCAGGGCAAGTAAGTAGACACGGCGAGCTTCCACGCCCCAGACGGAAATTCAGCCAGAAAATAGAGTAACCTTTTTTAAAATATAAATTTATTTATTTTAATTGGAGCCTAATTACTTTATAATATTGTAATGGTTTTGCCATACACTGACATGAATCTAGCCATGGGTATACATGTGTTCCCCATCCTGAACCCCCCTCCCTCCTCCCTCCCCATCCCATCCCTCTGGGTCATCCCAGTGCACCAGCCCGAGCATCCTGTATTGCCGGGGTCCAGCCCGGGTGGATCCAGGGTAATTCAAAGGGGAGACGGCATGGTGAGGAAAAACTTATTTATTTAGAAATATATAATGAGAGATTAGGAAGAAATAGTATAGTAGGATAATTTAGTGGAGAAAATAGGCTGAATAACTTGGTTTATGTGGAAAGCTAATAAAACCTCAGGTCAAGAGGTTTACACCATCTACGTTAGGCCACCAGCGCCCATTTCAATAGCAGAGGGTGCCCTGCCTTAGGCTCCCTCTCTCGTGGATCTTAGAAGCCAGGGCAAGTAAGTAGACACGGCGAGCTTCCACGCCCCAGACGGAAATTCAGCCAGAAAATAGAGTAAAGAAGACACAGGGGAAACCAGTCTTTCCAGTGACTGGCCCATCCTCTATTGTCTGGCAGGCTTTTTATACTATTTGGTTGTACATAGAGATCAATGGATAATACAAAATTATGCACCATTGGCAGCCCTGCCTCTTATGGAGACCAGGCTTTCTCTCTGCATACCTAGTTGTATACACAAGTCTTAGGTGATTTACATCATCTTCTGGCCAGAAGGCCAATTAACATTTTACAGCCCTTTTCTGATAAGGGTCTGTCAACCAGAGAACTTATTTGTGTTGTTCTTCCCAATGTCTGGTGCCACTCTCAGAAAGCACTAAATAAAGTTACATTCTTACATAGCAAGGACACAACAAATTATAACAATGAAAGAAGTACAGTGATTTATAACAAAGAGAAAAGTAATTAACTCAAAAGTCTAGTGTTGCTAACATCAAAACTACTATATTCCTTTTTCTATATCCCAATTACATTGATTAATATCCTTCAGGTGTCTAAAAGATAAAAGAATATAGAGGCCTGGCAGCAGTCATTGACTCAACAGTGAACCCCGTCACCAATATAATTTTTAGCTCTTTAGAAAAGGCTCTGTATCTTTAAGATGCTTTAAGCTTTGTGCCTCTGCCGTTGGGGGATTATAAACAACCACAAATTGTAAAAGTCGTGCAGACCGGTCAGGTAAGTTAGAAAGCTATCAGAGGGGTTTAAACCGAGACATTCTTTTTATATGTGGGAGACTGTTAATTGGAGCCCTAAGTTAATTCCTTTTAGAGGCAGAAGAGTGGAAAGCACAGTACAATAAGGCAGGCAGACTCTGGTTTTTGGGGGTAGATGTTCAGGAAAACCCAGGGGGAACCCCTGAAGCCAGATCACACCTTTGCATATGTCTGGCTTCCTTCCTCGTGACCTTTGCCACAGGTGGGATTCCTCATGCTGGCTCCCGGCACTGTATCATGCATCGAACCTGGACTGTCAATTCATTTCACATATGATAATATATATGTTTAAACGCCATTCTCCCAAATCATCCCACCCTTGCCCTCTCCCACAGAGTCCAAAAGACTGTTGTATACCTTGTTGTTTTTATATTACAGCCTCTTTGTTCAAAGAACACAGTGTGGTCTCCGTAATGAAGTTTAGAATACCTGGGAACATGGGGAACGACAATAAAAAAGGAGAGAATAAGACCTTCAGGGAAAAGCAATATGGAAAATTAACAAAAGTAGTTTCATAGAAACAGATGGTGCTAAATCCTTGTTCTATGCAGACAGTGGAAAGGCAAATAGAATTCCCAGCTCTTGGGCGGTGTGTTAGGGGACATGCTAGAATCTGGTATACTGGGAAACTTACCATGTTTCATTGATTCTAACAACATATTTCCTTTTCACATTTTATCATCTCTAAGTTGGAATAGCTCTGTCAATAGCTGGTCAATTATTTAACTGGCAATAGTTCCTCCTCTTTCCTAGCAGGAAATAAAATAATGATGTGGTTTATCTGGAGAAAGGAATGGATACTCACTCCAGTATTCTTATACGTGGAGAATTCCATGGACAAAGGAGCCTGGCAGGCTATAGTCCTTGGGATTGCAAGGAGTTGAACACCACTGACTGACTCTCACTTTCACTTTGGTTCAGTGAAGTACAGGTGTCAAGATGATTCCAGAGGTTACCTAGACATACTCAGCTCCTGTCCAAAGTATTGGACTTGAGGATTGCAGTCATCCTTATCTTGTTCTTGATCTTATAGAGAAAGGTTTCAACTTTTCACCATTAACTATGAGGGATTGTGAAAGTTTATTTTTATAGATCCCTGTACTGGATAGTTTTTGTTTGTTCATCTATATTTACTCTCCACCCTTCTCTACCCTTCTCTGTGCCCAGAGGCTGATGTTTGGGGACAGCGTCAACCAGGCTCCCTTGCCCCATGCATTCCAGCTGAGTTCAAACAATGGCAGGTTGGATGTTTAGTCCTGAGGCTCCATCTTGCTGGGATCCCTACCCTGCAAGCCAGGGTGCAGACAGGCAATTGTGCTACGTAAAGTAAGAGCGAAGGCTCTACTAATGATAAGTTGGTAAGACTGTACCTGTTAGATGTACCTTCCAAAACATGTTTGTTTTTTCTTTCCTTTTGTCTTTTACTACACATCTTGAATGTCATGGAGGGATTCCTTGATAGCTTAGTTGGTAAATAATCCTCCTGCAATGTAGGAGACCCTGGTTCAATTCCTGGGTTGGTAAGATCCACTGGAGAAGGGATAGGCTACCCACTTCAGTATTCTTGTGCTTCCCTTGTGAACCAGCTTGTAAAGAATCTGCCTGCAATGTGGGACACCTGGATTTGATCCCTGGGTTGGAAGATCTGCTGGAGAAGGGAAAGGCTACCCACTCCAGTATTCTGGCCTGGAGAATTCCATGGACTGTATAGTCCATGGAGTCGCAGAGTCAGACACGACTGAGCAACTTTCACTTTCACTTGAATATCATAAAGTAAGATAATGGTTCTTTGATTGCTGCAGAAGCAAATGATGAATCTCCTAGAATATCTTGCTATGCTAGTTATAATTTGTGAAATTGTACTTTCTTGCTTCTTTTTTTCTCTATAGCACTTTAATTTCTCTTATGACGTATTGTCTTATGTATTACAGTTTTTGCAATCTATTTTAAAATTTTCCTCATATCCATAAATTTTCTGAGGGGAGGTCTAAGCCTTATTTTTCTTTACATGAATAGATATTCTTTAACTACATTATATTCTTTCCTTTTAATTGCTTTGCACAAATGTAATTCTGACAATAATGGAGAAAATTTACATTTCTGCTTACAAATTAAATATCTTATTTTTCCATAGTCACTTCAAATCTATATTCATAGGCATCAAGTTACTATCATAGTGCATATACAATTATATACTCTATTTTTTTCACTAATCATTACAGCATAAGCATTCTGTATCACAGTTAGTAGGTATACCAGTGTTTACTTAGCCACTTCTCTAGTGCTGAATATTTAGGTATTTTCTATATTTTAGTTTATAAATTATGCTATAATAAATGAATATTTTTTGAAGATATATTTTTTGGGAGATTACTTTGTGAAAATTAATTCTAAGATATGCAATGTATATGCTATATATGAATATTATTATATTAGAGCTATTGAAATGTTCAATAATTGTTTCATAAAATAAATAATATGTGGCAAAATGACTCTCATAATAGATATACAGCAATAGTTTGCTGCAAGATGAATGAAGGCAATTCTGTTTGTCTTTATTACTGAAGTTTTATCAACAGTCAGCCTCTAAGGTTATCTGATTTCTCTATTAGTGCAGGCTGCCCATGCATAAAATATAACTACAAGAAAGATTTAAATCTTCATTGTATGCTAATACAGGAACATCCTAGGAAGAGATAAAATAGACCCACAGAAGAGAAAAAAAGTAAACCATCTGAGAAATGGAAACACCAGAGTTTATTATGCTTCCTGAAGCAAGTCTTTGAGTTGTTTTCTTTCCTTTTGATTTCTGAAAGCTGCATCTCAGTGAAGAATATTCCTGATCTTAGAGGCTGCCTAAGAAACAATTGTTCTTTCATAAAAATCACTTCCCAAAAGGCTGGGAACAGCAAATTTTTCTCTTTGTGCTGTTTGTGTTTTCCTTGCTTGTTTCTCCTTTGGTCCCTCTTCACTTTGTTAACGAAGAGTCATTAGGTAATAACAACTTGTTATACTGACGAGGAGAAAATAAAGGAGGGGCTTTTATCCACACTTGGGATAAAGAGAAAAGGAAATCAACAACTTACTCTGAGGAGGAGGTCTGGACCCCCATGTGAGAACAGAAACCAAAGTCAGAAGATGCCAAAGAAAAAAGTAAATTTGGAAGAAAGACGAGGGCATGTCTTACACAGTATCCACTTTATGTTCAGGAATAGTTAAAGATAGTTGAGTCTGAGAAGTTGTGAATCTGAGGAGACAAGCTGGAAGGCAGAGTGGAGGTGGTACAAGAGGGAAAATTTGCTATAGCCTTTTTTTATTATTTGCTGTTAACGTCTTGTGCACATATCATTTGAATGGAAGGAAAAGATCACACCTTAATGCTCCTCTAAGTGAGAAATCTGTATGCATGTCAGGAAGCAACAGTTAGAACTGGACAGGGAACAACAGACTGGTTCCAAATAGGAAAAGGAGTACATCAAGGCTGTATATTGTCACCCTGCTTATTTAACTTCTATGCAGAGTACATCATGAGAAACGCTGGACTGGAAGAAACACAAGCTGGAATCAAGCTTGCTGGGAGAAATCTCAATAACCTCAGATATGCAGATGACACCACCCTTATGGCAGAAAGTAAAGAGGAACTAAAAAGCCTATTGATGAAAGTGAAAGAGGAGAGTGAAAAAGTTGGCTTAAAGCTCAACATTCAGAAAACGAAGATCATAGCATCTGGTCCCATCACTTCATGGGAAATAGATAGGGAAACAGTAGAAACAGTGTCAGACTTTATTTTTTTGGGCTCCAAAATCACTGCAGATGGTGACTGCAGCCATGAAATTAAAAGACGCTTACTCCTTGGAAGAAAAGTTATGAGCAACCTAGATAGCATATTCAAAAGCAGAGACGTTACTTTGCTGACTAAGGTCCGTCTAGTCAAGGCTATGGTTTTTCCTGTGGTCATGTATGGATGTGAGAGCTGGACTGTGAAGAAGGCTGAGTGCTGAAGAATTGATGCTTGCTAGTCCCTTGGACTGCAAGAGATCCAACCAGTCCATTCTGAAGGAGATCAGCCCTGGGATTTCTTTGGAAGGAATGATGCTAAAGCTGAAACTCCAGTACTTTAGCCACCTCATGCAAAGAGTTGACTCATTGGAAAAGACCCTGATGCTGGGAGTGATTGGGGGCAGAAGGAGAAGGGGACGACTGAGGATGAGATGGCTGGATGGCATCACTGACTCGATGGACGTGACTTTGAGTGAACTCTGGGAGTTGGTGATGGACAGGGAGGCCTGGCGTGCTGCGATTCATGGGGTCGCAAAGAGTCAGATACGACTGAGCGACTGAACTGAAGTGTGAATCCAGTGAAAGCAGGCATATGAAAATTTGAATTATTAGCAGTTATATGAGAAAAATTGCGTACGTGGGCTCAGTCCTATGTATGTTATCTTTCAGTTTTTCAAAGTTTAGCACAGCTGTGCTGTGCTAAGTCAACTGAGTCATGTCCAACTCTTTTGCAACCCCGTGGACTGTAGCCTGCCAGGCTCCTCTATCCATGGGATTCTCCAGGCAGGAACACTGGGGTGGGTTGCCATTTCCTTCTCCAGGGGATCTTCCTGACCCAGGGATCAAACCTGCATCTCTTACACCTCCTGCATTGGCAGGTGGGTTCTTTCCTCCTGCACCACTTGGGATGAACTAAGATTAGATAATTTTTATAAATAAAGTAAGTCCTTAAGACTTCATTTTCTAAGCATGTTGGGTGACAAGCAGCTTTCTAATGAGAAACTGCAGCCTCCTGATTGCGAATCCATAACCCACACTGAATGCTCTTCTGTTAGCCCTTAGTCATGATGGTGAATTGTGGCCATGTATCCATCTTGGGCTCTATCCTCTTAAACTTCCTGAAGACCATCTCAGAGATTTTACTTCTTTAACTGGGACTGTGTAGCTGGAAAACACTGTAAACTTGACTATTTGTCTGAGAGAGGAGTGGTGGGGGAGGATGGAGCATGCTTGTGAGGGAACCGGGATCTTGATTCCATGGTGATGTCTAGGTTACAGGTACTCAGGATAGCTTCTAAGCAGGAAGAAAGATGATATTGTTGGAGAATATCCTTATTTCTCTCTGGCCTAGTCATGGTGGTGGTCAAGGAATTGAATTATATTCATTTCTTTTGTTGATGTCAATTTGGTGACTATTATTAGTTTGCTGAACTTTCTTAGAGTTATTTTTATTTCTGTGTTAACTGTGACTTTCTTAATTCCTTAGTACATCTCTATTTGTTGTTTTTTTCCCATTCCAGAGACTAAATATGGGTGCTACTTTCATCCTTTTAATAATGAGTGGCTTGGCTAGGCAACCTGGCTGAAGGAGGTGAGATGTCAAGAGAGCAACTTCAGCATCAGAGTTAGGTGGTGGAAGGGTCCTTGGCTCTGCAATCAGAGTCTGCTGTTGGGTTAATTCCTCTCCTGCTCCTGGTTTCTGTTTTTCATTTGGAAATGGAAATAATGCTGTCCTATGTAATGTTCGAGATTGTTGTGAAGGTCAAGTGAAAGGGTATAAATTAGAGCATTTGCTAGATTTCCAATGCTAGAGGACTATTGGAAGTTATTATATCCAACCATGACGATGAGGAGAAATGAGAGAAAGCTTTGCCAACTCACTAATTAGACATGCAATCTTTTCCCATCACTTTGACTGCCTTTCATGTCCACTATATTCTGAATGTAAACAGTTGGAAGGACCTTTTCCTGAGGATGCTGGAGGCTGGCGTGGGCATCTATGAGCTGTGGTTTGATAGAGGCCCTGGGAAACCACCTTTCTTGCAGGGGTTTATTTTGATGGAGCCTCTGGATCACTGTCTATGCTAGTTCTCTCCAGGCACTTAATGTCACAAAGCTAGAGGGTGATAGAACTGTATTTCTGGGAATCACACTACACAGATGACCTCAAGAGCAATTGCCTCTAATTAGTCACTTGAAGTCAATAACATAGAGACGTTTTGTAGCATTTATTCATGGGAATAAATTATAGGTATCTAAGATGGGGTCTTGGTACCTTTCAAGGCATTACCCATTCCGTAGCTCTATGGACTCAACTTGTGATTATGTTTGATGGTATGAGAAGAAAATTGGAGGATCTGTTGATGTTTTCCCCAGACTTTGCTATGGGAGAGCCATTTTTAAAGTTTAGCAAGTATTAATAGGCTATATATTATGGGTCAGGAGTATTATTTAGTACTGGGGATAGAGAAATGTTTAAGACACAGTTTCTTCACTCAAGAAATTCATAGTCTGGTTTTACCCTTCAGTTCAGTTCAGTTCAGTTGCTCAGTTGTGTCTGACTCTTTGCAACCCCATGAATCGCAGCACACCAGGCCTCCTTGTCCATCACCAACTCCCGGAGTTCACTCAAACTCACATCCATCGAGTCGGTGATGCCATCCAGCCATCTCATCCTCTGTCATCCCCTTCTCCTCCTGCCCCCAATCCCTCCCAGCATCAGTCTTTTCCAGTGAGTCAACTCTTTGCATGAGGTGGCTAAAGTACTGGAGTTTCAGCTTTAGCATCATTCCTTCCAAAGAACACCCAGGGCTGATCTCCTTCAGAATGGACTGGTTGGATCACCTTGCAGTCCAAGGGACTCTCAAGAGTCTTCTCCAACACCACAGTTCAAAAGCATTGGGCAACTCTAATAAGAGACATGGGATTCTCCAGGCAAGAATACTGGAATGGATTGCCATGCCTTTCTCCACGGGATCTTCCTAACCCAGGGATCAAATCCACACCTCTTGTGTGTCCTACATTGGCAGGTGGGTTCTTTACCACTAGTGCCACCTGGGGAGCCCCAATAAGAGGCAGGAGACCAAGCACAGACAAGGAGCACTTTGTGATGTGGGGATACTGATGAGCAAAGGCGCTTCTGAGAAAAGCTTTAGTAAGATGTGCATCATTTGCAGGGACCTTAGGAAGGGTCTCTTGCTCATGACTGCATCTTTTTAAAGTCTTTTTTGACTATTGGAGTATAATTGGTTTACAGCGTTGTGTTTCTGCCATACAACCAAATGAATCTGCTCTAAGTGTACGAAATCCCATCTCTCTTGACCTCCCGCCCCCCCGCCCCACCATCTCATCCCTTTAGGACATCACAGCATGACTGCATCTTTGCTGCATGCTGTCTGCTTCTTATAATGTTAAAAATGATTTCCTTTGATATTGCATATTTTCTTAAGAGTTATATGTTCCTGTAAACCCAGACTATTTTATGGCGCTTTATAAATCTGTATCAAATCATAAGGTAAAGTCCCTTCAGCTTTTTGTATTCTGAGCTACCAATTTCCAATTTAGAATCTGTAAATAATGGGAGGTAGGAGGGAGGTTCAAGAGGGAGGGACATATGAGTACCTGTGGCTGATTCATGTTGGTGTATGGTAGAAACCAACACCATATTGTAAAGCAATTATCCTCCTATTAAAAATAAATACATAAATAAAAAGAATCTGTAAATGCTTTTGACTCTTCTTCAGAGCTGTTTTTAGACCAGTGAATACTGTCTTTCAAGCAACAAGCAGCTCTTTCTAAATATCCAGTTACAATGTTGCCGTGTCTTTACCATTGTTCAGATGGGTGATTGAGGCCATTGGGGTGGATGTCAGGGCTTGTAGCCCATCAGTTAACTGTGCTTTTGTTCCTCCTTCACAGACTTATTTCTTGGCAGAATTCTCTGTGGGGGCTATCTCAGACATGGTACTCCTGGCACTGGCTTATGTCTTTGAACTTCAGACATTTGAAAGCAAGAAAGTCCTTGTGATGCTCAACCAGTAGTTCAGGAATTTTCTTCTGTACTTGTCCAAAAAATTGGAAACTTCTTTTTCTTTTTTTTTGATAGTTAGCTTCCTCAAATGTCAGAGAACATCACTGCTCTTCTTGATGCTTTGCACTTTACAATGTATTTAAAAAAATAGCTTAAGATGTGAGTTCTTAGGTACTTGATGTATAATTCACAACAAATTCGTTTGAAGGTGCATCAAGCCTTTACTATGGGAACCACTTTTTCATGTTGCCTTTGTTTCCGTTCACTCACTGTCTGGGTCTTAGTCTAGGATTCATGGTGATGTGCTCATCCTATGGGGAAAATGCCTTTGAAACATTTTGCAAAAAAGCTGAAAGCTTGCTCTACTTGTCTTGTTGTGATTGTTGCTGTTCAGTCTCTCAGTCGTGTCTGACTCTTTGTGACCCTGTGGACTGACTATAGCCCACCAGGCTCCTCTGTCCATGGGATTCTCCAAACAAGAATACTGGAGTGGGTTGCCATTTCCTGCCTCAGGAGACCTTCCCCACCCAGGGATCAAATCTGCATCTCCTGCCTCTCCTGCATTGCCCTAATGACCCTTCAAAGGCCCTGTCTCCAAATACCAAGGCACTAGGAATTAGGGCCTTAACATATGATCTTGGGAGCTGGGACACAAACATTCAATCCATAGCACTAGAACCTAAAAATGAAATGAAACAAAATGTGATGGAATGAGCATGTGGAAAGTTCTGGAAAAAATTGAATTGGACATAGCAGGAGGGTGGAGCACAGGCTTCATGGATTGTCAGCATTGAAGCCTGATGGAGTCAGACTCAATCAGCCTTCAAAATGTATTTTGTTATGGTCCAGCCCAGAGACAGGACTTTCAACTTTGACTGTTATTTGCAAAACAATGTACCCAGAGCAGTACAATAACAACAACAAAAAAAGCCTTCATGCTGGCCCTGTGCACAAGAGCACAATCCCAGAATCACATTGGCAAACTGAAACCATCAGGCTGACGTCAAAAAGCTTGTCTGCAAGCCTGTTCCCATTCAGTCACCAGGATCATGACACTTGGTGAAGCCGCTAAGAACTGACTTCCTGCGTGATAAAGAAAAGCTGGTGCAGGCTGGTTCTTCTACAGTGTGCCTGCCGCCCCCTCAGAGCACAGACTCCTTACAATAGCATGTATTCAAGATGAGACTCTACCCTGACTCTTTGCACCTCTTTAAGCTCATCCTCCCCTCTTCCAAGGAGTTTATAAAAAACTGTGCCAACTGTCTGACATTTCATCATAGTCCACTGAATAAATAAATGCAGTTTTTTTTTCTCCAAAAATACTCATCGAGGTACATATGAGAAATTTTATAGCTGAGTTTTGAGTTTATGTACAAAGTTTCAGTGGCATAAACTTGGCAATAGCAGAGTTCAGTTTTTCCCCAGTGTGTGTGTGTGTGTGTGTGTATTTGTGTGTGAGAGAGACACACACAGAGGGAGAGAGGCAGGCAGGCTTGAGGCCTGGGAAACAGTGTTCTTTGGCTTGCTAATGTGTGCCTTTATGGTAGAATTTTACTGAAGGAGGCAGAATGATCACGTGGAGAGGATTCTAACCTTGATTTTGCCCCTTCCTATTTTGTGAACGTGGATGAATCACTTGGGTGTTCTGATCTGGAATTTAGTTTCCTCATCTGTAAAAAGCAGCATGGACTAGATGAGGTCTCAGCTTCATTCTAACCCCCAGCTTTAGCATGCTGTGACTGTACCACTCATGTCACAGTCGTTAGAACTAACATGAATTGTGGAGTCAGAGTAACTTGGGTTTTGATCCCTGCTCTGTTCCTTTGCTATGTGTCACCTTTCTGATAGCCCATTTCTTCATCTTTAAAACTGGAATTCTAGCATCCCTTCAATTCTAGCTTGGTTGAGAGACCTAAAATTATGTCAGGTGGGTAACATCGTACCTGGTACAGAGCAGGTGTTCAATGTTGAAGGTTAAGATTACTGGTATTTAGAAGAAGGATGACTGTTCTTCAAGTCTGGTGATGAGAATTAGGTGGAATGGGGTTTGAAGCATTTGGTTGAATAAGGATGTTGAACTGTCACACCATCCTGGTAACTTTGGTTTGTGATGACATTAGTGTTTATAGTGCATTTGGAATTGGAGACCCTGGGTGTTTTATTTTGTCCTTCTTGATTCCTTAAGAAGGTATTTCAAGCAGAGCCATCTATCTGCTCTTCTATTCCTCAAATATGAACTCAATCACTGTGCTCATACAATCAATCCTAGAAGCCACCTAAATCTTATTTATACACCTCTCTGAGCAGTCCATTTCTCACAATACCTGAGTTTCAAGTTTTGGATGCCTTGTTGTTCTTGATTTCAATCTTCTATGAATAAACCTAGTTTTCATTTGTTGGGCTGTAACTGTGCCAGACCTGGTAATTTTATATTATACAATGTTTCGTATGCTTCTGCTGCTTCCATCAAGTCCTCAGGGGCTTTTGTTATGTTTCCCAGATGAAGAAACCAAGGCTTAAAAATGTTGCTGCTGCTGCTGCTAAGTTGCTTCAGTCGTGTCCAACTCTGTGCTACCCCATAGACGGCAGCCCACCAGACTCCCCCGTCCCTGGGATTCTCCAGACAAGAACACTGGAGTGGATTGCCATTTCCTTCTCCAATGCATGAAAGTGAAAAGTGAAAGTGAAGTCGCTCAGTCATATCCGACTCTGAGCGACCCCATGGACTGCAGCCCACCAGGCTCCTCCATCCATGGGATTTTCCAGGCAAGAGTATTGGAGTGGGGTGCCATTGAGTAGCTTCCAGATGTTATTCAGCTTCAAAATAGGAAGAAATCCATGACTGTTTCTAAAATTTGGGTTGTTTCTCTGTGCGTGTGCTCAGTCGTGTCCAACTCTTTGTGACCCCATGGACTATAGCCTGCCAGGCTCCTCTGTCCAAGGGATTCTCCAGGTAAGAATACTGGGGTGCATAGCCATTCCCTTCTCCAGGGAATTTTCCTGACCCAGGGATTGAGCCTGGGTCTCCTGCATTGCAGGCAGAATGTTTACCCTCTGAGCCACCAGGGAAGCCCCTGCTGAGATTAACTGTATCACATAGAATCAACCATTCAAAAATTTCCATGTTTTAATGCTTAAATCATAAATTAAATTGAACTAAAGATAGATTTGTTTTCCAATATTTTGAGAATTTTCCAACTACCTCTGAGATATCTAAAGACAACCTGAATAGGCTGACTCTAAAATAGCTTAAACATTGCTGACTGGAATGTTTTGCCAAATCAACTCATTGTAGAGATGAAAGAGCAAAATTTTAAGTATCATAAAGTAAATCAGAAGCTGAATAAGGATTCCAATTTTGGACTCTGAGTTCCCCATCGTTTCTTAATTCCCAAGCTACCTGAGTCCTAATTTTAGGTGGAATCTGAACCTATCTGGAATAAAATATAAAAGAAAAAAAAGCATCATTTATGATGTCAGAGATTAGGACCTCAAGCATTTTTTTTTAACCTCAAAAATGCTTTTAGTCAATTTTATACCTTCTTTGTCTGAAAATGTGGGTATTTTTCCACATTCAATTCCTCACTGTATATCATGTATTTTTAATGCTAATCATATTCGTTATGGCTCTTCACAAATCTTAAAAAGCTTTACTTGAACAGTGGAGATATAATGAATCTGAAGTTTATGGGTACTATTTGAGCTGAGCATCCACATAAAATAGGCTATAATCATGACTATGACTAAATGCATCCAGGCAAAGAAAAATGGCAGGTAGGACCTGAGCCACGTAGATTAATAGCAGAGAACGATCAGTATGGACCCTGGTCAGTAGCAGTAACAATAACCAACCCAAATCATCATAAAACCCCAGTGAACTGTAAAATATGGGCCTCTCCTTTTGAGATATTTCTAAAATCTTTATTAGATTGAACACACATGCTTTCAAAATAGGTGTCTGCCCTTATACTGTACACCACTGACTAAGGCCCAATGGTTTATAAGTTAGAGTGAACATACCTCAAGCATGATGTATCAGTTTGGTTTTTTGTAGAAGTAAAAACAGCCTGACAACCAAACCCTAAATCTCATTGGCTTGAAATAACATTGATTAATTTCTGGGTCACTGCTCTGCTCATCAGCTAGGGTGGTTCTATCTCCGGTTATGCACTGAGTTCAGATTGGCTCCAGAGGTCTTTCACTCTGAGGTTAGTGGCTACCTGAGGCTTGTGCTTCTTGCGGAGGATGCCAGAACTTCAAAGGGAAAAACAGAAACGTGTGATGCTTGTAGCTGAGAGTTCACTTTCACTCACATTCTCTCAGTGAAAGCAAACACACGGCCAAGCCCCACTGCACCGGGGCATTGAAGCCTTTGCCATGGTGTACCCAACCGTGAACCATAAGAGGGTATGTATGAAGGGATGAAAAGGTGAGCAA
The DNA here is from genome assembly GCA_006408695.1 of Aepyceros melampus. NCBI lineage: Eukaryota > Metazoa > Chordata > Mammalia > Artiodactyla > Bovidae > Aepyceros > Aepyceros melampus. The sequence continues at coordinate 16,007 of SJXQ01006687.1, read as the reverse complement.
ATATAGTCCAGCGCATGTAGGGGCTGAGTGTAAAGCTTTCTGAAGACACAAAGAAAGTGAAGCCACAAAGCTTATAACTGTGAATCAGAGGACTGCCCAGGTGGCACTAGTGGTAAAGAACCTGCCTGCCAATACAGGAGATGTAAAAGGCTCAGGTTTGATCCCTGAGGATGGCTACCCACTCAATATTCCTGTCTGGAGACTCCCATGGACAGAGGAGCCTGGTGGGCTACAGTCCATGGGGTTGCAAAGAGTCAGACATGACTAAATGACAGCACGCACACGTGTGCGTCAGTACTACGTCTAGTGATGCTGGGATTTGGCTGTTGTTTGCTTAGTTCCCTGGAAGTCCCAGGGAAAAGGGGGACAGGAAGGGAGAAGGAATAGTTATTCAACCAGAGAGTTCTAACTGGTGCAGGGACTTGCGTTCATGGCAGCAGAGATGATTGACTGCGGTCAGCCAGGTCAGACCTTTGGAGCCTGTCTGTGAGCCTGGTGCTGCTCTGCTCCTTAGCATCTGTGCTTCTTGGGTGCCTCAAGTTCACAGCACTGAGCCAGGTGCTTTGGAGAAGAGAGGATGCAGTGGAGAAAACTAGGAGAGGAACTGAATAAATCCAGGTGAGAAAAGGTGATGTCTGTTAAGGGGAAGTGATGAGGGAGTGGATGGAGTGAAGAGGCTGGACATCCAGGTGCTCAAGTTTCTGGGGAAGGACAGAAGTTGGAGAATACCTGTGTGTATGGAGTGGTGGTGGTTTAGTCGCTAAGTTGTGTCCAGCTCTTGCAGTTCCATGGACTGCAGCCTGCCAGATTCCTCTGTCCGTGGGGATTCTGTGTGTATGTGAGTAAATATTTTTCCTTTACCCTCTGAATTCTTGGCTGAAGCCCCTGATTAACAAGAGAAAAGCATACACACAGATTCAGTGTAAGTTTCGTGTGACTTAGGAACCTTCATGAGGAACCAAGGAGGTACTTAAGCCTGTTTTTGTTGAGGTTTGATGAGGAGTTGTGGGAAAATGTGATGGGCTGAGAATGAGTACAAGCCAAATGTAGTGAATCGAGGAGACAGTGAGGCCTGTTCATTGTGATATCTCTTGGGGGTCCCTCTGTCTTTGAAGGTAAGGGCACTCCTTTCCCCCAGGAGTAGGGAGGACACTTCTCATTTGAGAATGTTGTGACCTGTCTTGGGAGATCAGAGAATCTTTCTGCATCTGTCATTTCTCAGATTCTTTCAACTCTAAACCTTCAGTATGCCAATGTGCCGTATTTGGGGGTAGCTTGTCCTTAATCCTGTCACATGTGATGAGAATGGAAGACAGTGGTGCACGATTCAGTGACTCATTCATTTAGCAAATATTTGAGTATCTTCAGCGCCCTAAGTCAGGAAATATATTACATGTCAAGAATACAAAGGAGAAGGACACAGTCCTTACCTTCAAGTTATTGAGAGACTGAAGGAGGAGTTGTACAGGTGAATAGACAATGGTCCAGAGATCTTTTTAAGTGCAAAATAATCGTAAACATCAAGTCCTTCAAGAGTCCACTAAAGGTTGTCTAATTCAGACCTGGGAAGTAAGGAAAGACTTCTAGGATCCATGATTAAGTCAGGGTACAGAAGAACTTGAGACGACAATATAGGCTTCAAAAGAAGAAAAATAAAAGTAATTGCAGAGGATCAAACTCTAGAAGTAGTGATACTGGGGACTTCCCTGGAGGTCCAAGACTCTGCACTTCCAATGCAGGGGACTGGGGTTTGATCCCTAGCAGGGGAACTGAGATCCCATAGGCCATGTGGTATGGCCAAAATGTAATGATGGACTGTACCCCACCAGGCTCCTCTGTCCATGGGATTCTCCAGGCAAGAATGCTCGAGTAGGTTACCATTTCCTTCTCCAGGGGATCTCCTGAGCCAGGGATTGAACTCGAACCTGCAGCTCTTAAGTAATAGGTGTTTTTTTTTTTTTTTTTTACCACTAGCACCACCTGGGTAGTCCTCAAAATAAATAAAAATAAAGAAGTACTGATGTGAACAAGTCTAAACTCGGAAAAGTTGAAGCAGAGAGAGCAGGACATAAAAGCTGGGGTACCAAGGTGGGGCCCAAGCCCTCTGCTCCTCAGGGGGCAGCTGTAAGTGGGGAATTCCCTCTCCATTGTGGATTGCTGAGCTAGGGGTGAGGTTGATGGCAAAGTTGTGTTTCAGCTTCTCCGACCATTTGGTGTGGGTTGTCGTCTCCTTCCCCAGTGTGTAGATGTCACAAACCGTGTTCTTGATTTGCTTTCAGAGGAAATTGTTTCATAAGCATCTGGAGATTTGCTAGGTCCCCTGTAAATAAAGTTCTTAAATTTACATCACTATATTGAACCAGAGCTCCTGTCACATTCCTTTAAAAGGTTTTCATTTATGACTTTTTAAGTTCAGTAACTATCTCATTAAGGTATGGCCCTGCCTCTTCGAGAACTTTGTATATGCTTGAGGGAGAGGGAGTTAGTTGCGTATCACTTTTACCATTCTTGTTTAGCCTACACTTAGGGATATTGAAATACACTGGAGATAAATGTAAGTGAATGGAACTAGTGAAATAGGTGAAAATGTCTTTTATCACAGGCCCCATTTGGGAAAATGTGGAAGAGTGGAGGAAGCAGAGATTTCTAAAGCAGAAAGAATTAAAAAGAAAGTTGAAAGAGACATTCATTTTTATGGGTGATGAATGGTGAGAATTATGTGAATGGAACTAAATAAAATAAATGTAATCAATATATACTATAGTAATATCAGTTCTAATGCATCATGCTTATTCGAGTAGTGAGTCAATATATGGACATCTCTTAAAGTTATCTCTTATTAAAATTTTCAGTGATTAAAACATTAAACATCCCATAGACTTGAATGAAATTGTTTTCAGGGATAACATGAATGTAAAATAAATTTATAGAATAATTTCATTACAGTCCATGAGTATTGAGTTTTGTGGGACACAATCACAAAGATATTCCAAGGAAATAAGGTCTTACAAACTAAGTGAAACAAATATAAAAACACTAGTACTTTACATCAATATCAATCACTGTATTGGAAACTGAATTGATTGAGAACACATTAAACATATTAACTAACTGGGCATTAATTAAATGCTGACATGCCAGGAGGAATTAAAGATCTCATCAAATGTTAACTTTTTCTTATATCTTGAGGCCTCTATAAGAGAAAAATGATTCTGTATAGGTGCAAACAACTCCAAATTTCTTACCCACCTGTCCACCCATCCAATTTAACAAACAACAAAACAAACAAATAACACTGTTGACATTTTCTGTTTCGTTTTGCCATTGAGTTTTAAACATAGGAAGTTAGCAGATATTTAGCGAATAATTGGAGAAGGAAATGACTACCCCCACTCCAGTATTCTTGCCTGGGAAGTTCCATGGACAGAGGAACCTACGGTCCATGGGATCATGAAAGAGTCAGACATGACGTAGCAACTAAACAACAATAGCAATAAATAGGAAAAGGAGGTAGTTAAAAAATATATTGAAGAAAGAATGTATGGAATTAGGGTTTGATAGAGATAATCTGTCTTAACATGGCTGACTTTCCTACAAATTGAGAAGAAAAATTTCTCAGGAGAATTTTCAGGCCTGTAATTTAAACCTCACCATATTAATATTTAACCATTTTCCTTCACATTTGGGTTTTTTTACTTCCCTCTGATGGTGAATTGTTATGACTTTAAGTTTCTAGTATTGTAAATATTGCAGTTTCAGTGCTTTTAAGTTCCATAGCTACAAGTATGTTCTGAGTGCTTTTTCATTACGGTTTAAGTTTGTTGAGAATCTTCTAAATGCTTAATCATGGCTCAGGCAATTTAGGGGATTTTGGAAAAAAAATACATAATAAGTCTGGATAAAGAGGAAGCATAGAATTTAAAATTTTAGGAATCAAAAACTTAATGAAAGGGGACATTTAATCTCAGATGATTTTGGAGTGACTCTAGAATCTTTATATTTGAAGCAACAGATATTTTGGTTACAATGTTGTGAACTGGGATGACCTGACACATGGCCTGAGAATTTTAGGGTGTTTCATGTCACCGACTTATTTTATAAGTGAGGAAACATAAGAGCCTTTTCAAATTTGCAGAACTATTAGTGTCAGGGTTCTCAATTCTCAGCTCAGTGCTCCATTTTTTTTTTTTTTTTTTTGAATAACAGTAATGTCCTTTGTCTTGGCATCATTAGTTGAGTGAGAGACAGCTGACAAGATATCTATTCACATTTATCAAGTATTTTTGTGGGGGCTTATGTATAGTAAGTTACTTCCTATACGCTTGCCTTGTCTTTGTAAGAATCAAAGTAATGTTTGCCTTAACAGTCTCTAGAACACATTATAAAGGTAATGGAGAAATCCGTCTCCCAAAATACTGAATTTCTCATTTGCAAAATGGAGAGGTTGGTTGAATCAGATGATATCAAATGTTATTTCCAACTCTAAGAGAGATCCACAGTTACCAGACAAGGTGAGATTCCCCCCACCTCCAACTTATCTTTGCTGACTCAGGTTTATCCTTTCAGACTCAGTGGAGTCAGCTTCCTCTTCTTGCTCCCATTAGGGTGAGTACAGCTGCTCACTGCCACATAATCACCTATGCATACCACTATTATTTTCTTTACTAATAAAATGATTGTTTATTTTCTTTTTTTAATGGATAAACAAATTGTTTATTTAACATATATGTGTATGTTAAACAATACAGGTACAATGGACTATTACTCAGCCACGAAAAGGACAAAGTACAGATACAAGCTGCTGCAACATGAATGAAACACAAATTATGCCAAGTGAAGAAGCCAGATCCAAAATGTCACATATCATATGATTTTGTTCGTATGGTAGCTTAGTTGCTAAGTCATGTCCAATTCTTTGTGACCCCATGGACTGTAGTGCCCCAGGCTCCTCTGTCCATGGGATTCTTCAGGCAAGAATATTGGAGTGGGTTGCCATTTCCTTCTCCATATTTATTTTCTTAGTAAAAATATTATAATGAAATATTATTTTCTTTACTAAGTGTATCAGTTTTGTAAATCAGTGAAAACCCTGAGATGCTCTTGGCTTCTGAGGATGCTGGTATGATGAGCTAGCACGAAGGCACAAGTGGTCAGTGTTTGGGAGGCCCTGAATTATGTAGGTGCTTTTTAAGTGTAGAACAATCTCTCTAACCCTAAAATTATTGCCATTTCATCCCTTGGCAAACATGGTTTCTGTTTAAAATCACTTACCATGCTAATCAATTGTTTCTATCTGGAAATAAATGGAGAATCATAAAAAGAATGTAAACATGATCAAAGATAATAGAAGAAGAAAGGAAAGTGAACTCAGGATATGACTTGATATGAACTGAATCTGTAATCATCATTGCAATGAATTTCACAGTAATCATTTTCCATTAGAATGTTACTCACATTTTATATACCTGCTATTGAGATATTCTTTTCTGTGGGCACAAATCACACATATTTATTCTTGAAACTGGTTAATGAAAAACCTGAATAGCGCATATAATCAGCTCTCTAGTAAACCAGGAAATAAAACACACACTTATTTGACTTAATTGCATTTCAAGATATTATGTTAAAGATGTTTATAAAATAACCAGAAATTGATGTCCAGTGGAGAAAGGAGTTGAAGGAATTCAAAGTAAAAATTATGACGTTTTGAAAGCACTGTTTTCTAGAGTTCAAATAAAACAAAGAGGATAAAGCCAATGCATAAAACTGAAGAACGGATATAAATCGTAATGACTCGGCTCTTCACTGACTATAAAAGTAATTTATTAGAAGACAGATCAGACTGACCACAGAGGAAGGAAAATTTTCGAGGCATCAGGTGGTAGTTGGACACCATGACCTTTACTGCCCCTTCCAACCCAGAGATTCGGTAAATGGATGAAAACCAATAATGAGGAACGTGCTAATGACACCATAGTGCCCTCTGTTTTTAAAAAAACGAATACTTTAAATGTCAATACCTTATTTGTTTTCAATGCCTCTAACTTGTATCATTAAAAATATCCATGTTACCATTTCTCATTCATGCTCCTAATGTAGACTGTGACCTTTTTCTGGGAAAAGAAATCAGAGTCTGTCTGAATTCTTGTTACAAAGAAGCAATGCAAATGAAAGCAGTTCCAAGTCCCCAGAAGCTGCTAAATGACACCCTCCAACTCTAACCTGCTTTCTCCAGAGGGTAATTAAATTGAGGAAGGGAAATATATCTGTGATTTATTTTTAGGAGACCAGGTTGGAGAAAATAAAATACATCTGACCTTTCAGGTTTTGGGTTTGCGGAGAAATTGTTAGTGCAGTTGGTTGTGACTTTAGATTTTCAGTGTGTGGTGAGAGATTTCAATCTGTGACAGTGCAGTGCACTCTCATGGATTCTTAATAGCAAATTAGAGAAATGGAGTAGAAGCCATACTGAATTGCAACAACAGTTTGCTACACTGAGCGCAGATGTTTTGACTCATTTATGAAGTGTCCTTAAAATTTTTAGCTATGTGTGCCTGTTGGCCAATAGCAGTAGGAAGCTGATCAGGATAGAGGGAGTCATGCCAAACTTGGAAAACGGGCAGAGGAGGGTGATCCTTATGTGAACTTGCTTCTACTACTTTTTTAAAAAATTGGAGTATAATATGCTTTACAATGCGATGTTAGTTTCTGCTGTACAATGAAGTGAAGCTCCCTCTTCGACATCCCTTGCTTCCACCCCCCCCATCCCATCCCTCTGTTATCACAGAACACCGAGGTGAGCTCCTTGTGCTACACCGCAGCTTCCCATCGGCTATTTTATACATGGTGTGTATATGTGTTGGAGGAGGCAATGGCGACCCACTCCAGTACTCTTGCCTGGAAAATCCCATGGACGGAGGAGCCTGGTAGGCTGCAGTCCATGGGGTCTCGAAGAGTCAGACACAACTGAGCGACTTCACTTTCACTTTTCACTTTCCTGCATTGGAGAAGGAACTAGCAACCCACTCCAGTGTTCTTGCCTGGAGAATCCCAGGGATGGCAGAGCCTGGTGGGCTGCCGTCTACGTGGTCGCACAGAGTTGGACATGACTGAAGTGATTAGCAGCAGCAGCAGCAGTGTATATGTGTGGAGATAGGGCATACATTGGTCAGTCTTTCAGAAGAGTTTAAAATGTTTAATATAAGAACTTGACATTTTGGCAACTTCTCTTTAGTAGAGTGTAGATGGGAAAGTGTTTGGTCAAGATGCCAGCTTCATCTCATCAAATATAAAACCTGGATAATGTTTGGTCTTAGATATGTGGGAATTTATGATGTACATTTGGAAGCAAGTGTCTGTTTTACTAAATTCATTAAATTTTTTTCCTTTAGAAGTTTCCTAGGGGATATGAGGAGGGGGACTAAGGAAACAGGTGATTACAATTTAAGGAAACACTTAAGGATAGCAGCTTGCAGAACTTTGAAGTGTAGGGGAGTGCTTTGCAAGCTACAGGCTACCGACTCAAATATTGGCTTTGGGAAAGGGAATTGTGCTTTTCTTTCCAGCAAATCTAAAAATTTAGTTCAGGATAGATTTAAAAACTGAGCATTCTTCCTTTTGGGTTTAAGAATAACAGAACTCTGCATGTGGGATTCTTTTTGTGGGAAACCTGAGTCAATTAGATAATTATGTGTGGAAGAAAGAAGAATGCTAGGAAGACCTTAGTTTGTTAGTCGTTTTTTTTTTTTTAATAATAGATAATGGAAATGAATGAGAATTAAAATTTAATATTTAGTTACAGTCAGCACCAGACTACTCAGCTTAGCAGTTTTGCACATTTCTGACTTGAGGTTTAAATCAAGAGGAAAGGGTACACTGTAGAAGGTGGTGGCCTTGGGATGCTCCTGGTTTAATATAAAGTGACCCTGATGGGGGAAAATTGAAATTGTCAGATTTGTGATAGATATATGAAAAAAATATACAAGATCACCCATGTAAATAGTGAATAGTAGATTGGTACAATCTACTCTGTGGAAGGGTAAAAATGACAAATTTTCCATTTAGCTAACTGAGAAACTACCTCTATCACATGAAATGATCTCTTCCTTTTCTTTCTCTCGAAATATTTTTCATGCTGCATTGTGTTCCCCTAAGTGTGAATGCCCCAAATAAGCTACTTCTGTTGTTACTGCTGCCATTGTTTCTGCTCCAGCTCCTACAAGGAGTTCAGCACTTCCTGTGGAAGAAGTGTGAACTAATGAATGCCTTGACATGAATTAAGTTCTCTGATTCTCGCAGAAATCCTGTGAAGTCAGTAGTTTCATTAACCTCCTTTCATAAGTGAGGAAACTAAGGCTTAGAAGGATTTGAGGCAGGCAGCTCAAGTGCTTAGCCTACATCTTAATTGCTGTTCTATAACAGTTCAGATATTAATGACCCATTTGCCTGGAGGGTTTTAGAAATTTAGAAGCCCCTCTCTCACCACCATTGCCAAGGACCTCCTTTCATAGGATGTTTTTTGGCTGGTTCATATTAATACATCATCTGACACCTGAGCTCCAAGTCTGGCTATTGTGAGCAGTCTCTAAATTTTCTTTTTAGTGTGATCCACTCAAATATAGTGATAATAGAAAGTTTTTGAGGATTATAATCTTGTCAAAGTTGGTGGGTATTGGTCAGGCCACTCAAGATGGCTGTTCTCTTGCTCTCTGTACATCCCCTGCTGGACCAGTGCCTGCTTCATCCACATCCTACTCACAGGACTGACCTTCCTATGTATACTTGCCCCAGGCTCCAGCTAGTGATTATTCTAACATTTGGTGGTGGTTTAGTTGCTAAATCACGTCCGACTTGTGACCCCATGGACTGTAGACCACTAAGCTCCTCTGTCCATTTGATTTCCTAGGCAAGAATACTGGAGTGGGTTGCGATTTCCTTCTCCAGGAGTGTAACTGACAAAATTGTAAGATGCTTAAAATATACAGTGTGATGACTTTGTATTCATGTATGTTATGAAAGGATTTCCACCATCAAGTTAACTAGATATGCATCAACTTACTTACTTGTTTATCAAGAACATTTAGGTTCTACCCTCAGTAAATTTCAGCATACAGTACCATATTATCAACTATAGTCACCATGTTATATGTTAGATCCGCAGACTTATTCACCTTACAGCTGGGAGTTTGTACCTTTTTGCTATCCTGTCACCCCTGCCCAATCCCCTGGAAATCACTTTTCTACTCTCTGTTTCTGTGAATTCAACTTTAAAAAAAAATTTATTTCACATATAAGTGATACCAGAGCTTCTCAAGTGGCTCAATTGTAAAGAACCCACCTGCCAGTGCAGGAGACACAGAAGATGTGGGTTTGATCCCTGGGTAGGGAAGGTTCCCTGGAGGAACAAATGGCAACCCAGTCTAGTATTCTTGCCTGGAAGAACCCCATGGACAGAGGAGCCTGGTGGGCTGCAGTCCACAGGGTCCCAAAGTCACTCAGTACTGTGCACACATGCACACGTGCATTAGTATACCATTTGGCATTTGTCTTTTCTGGCTTATTTTACTTAGCACAATGCCCTTTGGGTTCATTCATGCTGTAAAAAATGACAGAATTTCCTTCTTTTTAAAGGCCAAATAATATTCCAGTGTGTACATACATACCACATCTTCATCCATTCATCTGTTGATGGACACCTGGGTTGTTTCCATATCTTGGCAGTTGTGTGTGATCCTGCAGTGACTATGGGAGTGCAGACATCTTTTCAAGATAACCATTTGTTTCCTTTGGGTGTATACCCAGAGGTAGGATTGCTGGATTGTGGGGTAGTTCAATTAGTAATTGCTTGAGGAAGCGCTGTACTGTTTTCCATACGTAGCAGCTTGCATTCTAGGGAGGTTAGTTTTATAACACAGGTCTGGAAGCTGTAGCCTGTGTTGGAGGTAGGTTCCCAGAGGAGGTGACACTGGCTGACTCTTGAGGAAGGAGTAGCAGGTTGCCAGGGCAACAGCACTGGGGACAGGGCAAGCCCGTTCCAGCACAAGATTCATACACATACAGCTTCTAAGGCTTGATGTGTTTGGAGAAATTACAACTGTTTTGTAATCAGTGTGTAAATTCTCAAAGGTGAGATAACGTGTCAGAAGTTGAGGCTGGATGGTATATAAAATTGGCTGACTCTCTGTTCCTGCGTCTGTATTTGGGGACTTTCAATTTACCTCCTTGGAGCTCTGCCCATCAACCTAAAGTTGTGCTGCTTGGTGAAAGAAGCCCTTTTTAAATGTAGGTGGACTTCATGCTTTCTTTCTTCAGTTATCTTAGCCTCACAGTCCTTGAGATTTCTTGTACCCTGATCATGTACTTTTAGGAAATTCTGATGCAATAATAAGAAAATGGTTGAAAATATGAAGCAATTTCTAGGTTAGGAACGTTAACTTTTTCAATTTAGGCTCAGTTTCTATAATTTTATGTAGGTTAGAAAATTCCATTATTTTGATGATCAACAGTAGTGGTAAGCCCTGGCTTCAGATGGCTGGCTGTTTACTGCCAATGCTATACTGATATGCCCACTACCTTGGTGGATGCTAATAGTACACCCTTTCAGATGCCAAGCCAGGCTGACTTCTGAGAGTAGGATGATAGCTTACTTCACCCCTTGAACATGCTTGTGGAATATCATCCTGTCTTTGGAGGGCTGCATCCGTCATGGAGCCTGTCAGATGGCTTGGCGTGCTTAGTGTTTCAGATTTATGTGAACTGAAAGCATTGAAAGGGTTGGAGGGCAGATCCACATTTCTTAGTTTTGCTTTGTGCATTAAAATCCTATGCCAGTAGCTAAAATTTGTGATCACCACTTTTATTTAATATGCAGCATTTCTATAAGGAATTATTCTTCTTGATAGTCACTTGAATTTATATAGTGTGTAATAGTTTACAAAATGTAATAGTTTACAAAGCATTTTACAAAATGCTTTGCTATGCATTAGTTTATCTTGACGACACATCAGTGAGACAGGACAATAGTTATTTTCTTCTTTTTACAGGAATTGAAACTGAGGCTTAGAGAAGTTGGGTTGTGACTGTTAGACCAGTGCTCTCTCGTTGAAATGTAGTACAATCAACATATATAATTTTAACTATGTATGCAGGTCAGGAAGCAACAGTTAGAACTGGACATGGAACAACAGACTGGTTCCAAATAGGAAAAGGAGTACGTCAAGGCTTTATATTGTCACCCTGCTTATTTAACTTCTATGCAGAGTACATCATGAGAAACCCTGGACTGGAAGAAACACAAGCTGGAACCAAGATTGCCGGGAGAAATATCAATAACCTCAGATATGCAGATGACACCACCCTTATGGCAGAAAGTGAGGAGGAGCTAAAAAGCCTCTTGTTGAAAGTGAAAGAGGAGAGTGAAAAAGTTGGCTTAAAGCTCACCATTCAGAAAATGATCATGGCATCTGGTCCCATCACTTCATGGGAAATAGATGGGGAAACAGTAGAAACAGTGTCAGACTTTATTTTTGGGGGCTCCCAAATCATTGCAGATGGTGACTGCAGCCATGAAATTAAAAGACACTTACTCCTTGGAAGGAAAGTTATGACCAACCTAGATAGTATATTCAAAAGCAGAGACATTACTTTGCTGACTAAGGTCCATCTAGTCAAGGCTATGGTTTTTCCTGTGGTCATGTATGCATGTGAGAGTTAGACTATGAAGAAGGCTGAGTGCCGAAGAATTGATGCTTTTGAACTGTGGTGTTGGAGAAGCCTCTTGAGAGTCCCTTGGACTGCAAGGAGATCCAACCAGTCCATTCTGAAGGAGATCAACCCTGGGATTTCTTTGGAAGGAATGATGCTAAAGCTGAAGCTCCAGTACTTTGGGCACCTTATGCGAAGAGTTGACTCATTGGAAAAGACCCTGATGCTGGGAGGGATTGGGGGCAGGAGGAGAAAGGGACGACCGAGGATGAGATGGCTGGATGGCATCACAGACTCAATGGACGTGAGTCTGAGTGAACTCCGGGAGTTGGTGATGGACAGGGAGGCCTGGCGTGCTGCAATTCATGGGGTCGCAAAGAGTCGGACACGACTGAGCAACTGAACTGAACTGAACTGCAGAGTACATCATGAGAAACGCTGGGCTGGAAGAAGCACAAGCTGGAATCAAGATTGCCAGGAGAGATATCAATAACCTCAGATATGTAGATGACACCATCCTTATGGCAGAAATTGAAGAGGAACTAAAAAGCCTCTTGATGAAAGTGAAAGAGGAGAGTGAAAAAGTTGGCTTAAAGCTCAACATTCAGAAAACGAAGATCATGGCATCCGGTCCCATCACTTCATGGGGAATAGATGGGGAAACAGTGGAAGCAGTGCCAGACTTTATTTTTCTGGGCTCCAAAATCACTGCAGGTGGTGATTGCAGCCATGAAATTAAAAGACGCTTACTCCTTTAAAGGAAAGTTATGACCAACCTAGATAGCATATTGAAAAGCAGAGATATTACTTTGCCAGCAAAGGTCAGTCTAGTAAAAGCTATGGTTTTTCCAGTAGTCATGTATGGATGTGAGAGCTGGACTGTGAAGAAAGCTGAGTGCCGAAGAATTGATGCTTTTTAACTATGGTGCTGGATAAGACTCTTGAGAGTCCCTTGGACTGCAAGGAGATCCAATCAGTCCATTCTAAAGGAGATCGTTTCTGTGTGTTCACTGGAAGGACTGATGCTGAAGCTGAAACTCCAATACTTTGGCTATCTCATGTGAAGAGTTAACTCATATGGAAAGACCCTGATGCTGGGAGGAATTGAGGGCAGGAGGATGAGATGGCTGGATGGCATCACCAACTCGATGCACATGAGTTTGGGTGAACTCCAGGAGTTGGTGATGGACAGGGAGGCTTGGCGTGCTGCAATTCATGGGGTCGCAAAGAGTTGGACACGACTGAGTGACTGAACTGTACTGAACTGAACTGATCCTAGTTGCCACAGCCAACAAAGTAAAAAGAAACAGATGGAAATAATTTTAATAATATATATCATTTAACCCAACATGTCAAAATGTTATTGGTTCTGTATGTAGTTAATTTAAAAATTATTAATGAGATATTTAACATATTTAACATTCTGATTTTCTTAGTAAGCCTTCAAAACCCACTGTGTAATTTACAACTCAGCCTACACACAGGTACTTACTAGCCTTCTGTGCTTAGTAGCTACCGTGCCTCTATGCTCAGTTGCTCAGTCTCTCAGTCATGTCTGACTCTTCGCAACCCCATGGATTGCAGCCTGCCAGGCTCCTCTGTCCATGAAAATTTCCAGACAAGAATACTGGAGTGGGCTACCACTTTCTCCTCCAGAGGATCTTCCTGACCCAGGGATTGAACCAACATCTCTTGCATCTCCTGCATTGGCAGGCAGATTCTTTATCACTGTGCCACCTGGAAAGCCCATGGCTACCGTAATGGGTGGTACTGACTCAGCACTGTGCTGCAGCCTTTTCTACTGCACATGACCCGTTAGTTTGGGTAATGGAATGGAGTTGTATTCTCAAGCATTATGATGAATCTAAACAACTTCATATACACACTCTTTTCTTATTTTCCCTGAGAACAACACCATATATCTTTGCCACACTTGTTATTCACACATCTCTTGCATCTCCTGCATTGGCAGGCAGATTCTTTATCACTGTGCCACCTGGAAAGCCCATGGCTACCGTAATGGGTGGTACTGACTCAGCACTGTGCTGCAGCCTTTTCTACTGCACATGACCCGTTAGTTTGGGTAATGGAATGGAGTTGTATTCTCAAGCATTATGATGAATCTAAACAACTTCATATACACACTCTTTTCTTATTTTCCCTGAGAACAACACCATATATCTTTGCCACACTTGATTATTCACACAGATGTGGTCTGTGATCCCTGAAGGAGCATTCCCTAATAGAGGGACTGAGCGTGAGCCCACAAATAATGAACAAAGAGCTCTGATCAACATTCATTCCTTCAGTGGCCAGTTAGTAATGAGTTCAGTTTTATGTCTTAGAAATGAAAGGGCATAACCAATAATCTCAATTTTGTCTGAAAATGCTTATACAAATGCTTTTGCATGAGGAAAACGTTCTAAACAAAATTAGGAGTTTAAAGCTAATCTTTCTTGAGTATCTTTCTTTGCTTTGCCCCTATTTTTGGTCTGTGTAGGCCACAATTTCATTCCTATCTATTCTTTAGTGTGGGTGGAATAGGTGGGTGGACATTTTTATTGACTAAATGAAAGATATGCTTTCATGAACTTCATCATCTGTTTTCCTGAAATAGCATCTCTACATTTTCCAGGTAGCTAAAAGGAAAAATCTCAGCCTCTCTAGACAGTTGCTGCAGGATTTTATTTCCATAGTGGTTCAAAGGTCTAAAAATCTTCCCTCCATAGTGGCAAAGAGTACATATACATGTATGTTTGATCCCAGGAGGCTTCAGTCTTTCCCATCAAAAAATAAAACCCAAACCAAAATAAAACAAACCAGCAAATCCCATATACTTTTGTTGAAAAAACCTTCCAGAAAAAGCATTTGGAACTTCCAAATAACATAAGAACCTGTTATTTTCCAGACTAAGCTATGAACTCTACCGTCTCTGAGCCTTTATTATCTATCTGCTACCTCTGAGCTTGTCCTTTGTGCTACCATCAACAATCTATCTGCGGAAACTGACCCATCAAGGCAAGTTTTTAATCTTTCATAAATCTTCTCCAGTTCCCCTAATTAACATTTTCGTCTCCTGGTTCCCATAACACTATTTCATTCTGTTATAAAAAATAATTCTTTGTCTTCTAAGTTCTATTAGGTTGAACTACATGGGATTGCTGTTTTTTTGTAGATTAAAAAGTGTTCACTTTCATATGCTTCAATTTATGTAATTAACTTACAGAATTCTGAAGATACACACACTCAGGTACATCTGTGAGGCTGACTCTGTCTTGGGTTAACTTCTGAATCTCTCACATCTTGGCCATAGTAACTCTTCAGTAGGGTTTGTGGAACTGGACTGAATGACATAAAAATAGAATGCATGTTGGGGAAATAGAATCACAGAAGCCAACTTTCCTCCCCAGATAACTGGCAGATTGCCTGTGTCTTGCAGGTTTGAATTTCAAAGACTTTGAGAGACTTCAACCTGGTGCTCTGATATGTTAATTTAAATAGAGGGTGTCAAGGGAATTTGAAATAATCAAATTCCAGATTTTAGATAATGCTGATTTTAAGCAGGGAAGCTATTGTGTTGCCAATGAATGAGGTGTGTGCGTGTGTGTGTGCGCACACACTATTTTAATTTAAAGTGTTTTTCTTTTCAGTAGATATAATTTGAGGTAAAACATTTCATAAACAGATAGGAAGACAAAGTCTTAGTGTCAAAACAAATATTCTGATTGGTTTGGCAGACTAAGCTGACAATGAACAATTTTTTGTTTATTTATTTATATGCAATAAGGACACAATAGAAAGACCATGTATTATCTTTATGCCCTATTTTTATATTGAGATTTAATGAAATTATGATAAAACCAGGCAGCTTCAAAATCAATAAACTATTCTTTGAATTTGTTAATTTTTCAGTGTAGCCTGTTCAGTAGATGCAACTGGATAAAACAATGATACTTGTGTTGCATGTATACGCCAAAAACAATTGCATTAAGGATTCAGAGGAAGAAAGAAGGAGCATCTTATGGACTTGGTGTATCTGACATGAATTTTTGATATGAAACAACCTAGTCAGTTGGAAATTCAAGGCCTCTGAATTCTCAATTAGACCTTGGTCTCAAACTGTGGCTGAACAGAATACAAGTCAATTGTAGAAGGTAAAGTTCAAACTTTATCTTGGGCTCCTATGCATTACCTCGTGTGGCCATGGAAAGAATACTGCATTAAATATAAAGAGAGCTCTGTGTAAGTTCTCCAAATTTTCTGGGAATTTCCTCCAGCTGCTGGTCCACTGAAGAAGGGAATGA
>SJXQ01006686.1:281433-295778 GCA_006408695.1 Aepyceros melampus | reverse complement strand
CACTGGTTCTAGAGATGTAGAGTTATAAGAAGTCAGCTCATCTAATTCTGTGATTACACAGCCACACACTAGTTCAGACAGGCAAGCCAAAGATGCCAAACTCTGCAAAACAGGCACAGAAGGATAAAACTGCACAGACATCTTTACCATAGGTACACATGAATTTCCAAACACATAGCTCAGACATACTTGGACACAGATACAAAGACAAACCCCAAAATTACTCTCAAAATCCGGAACACAACTCTGTCTGAAATCATGTTCAATAATGTGTCCCAACACATCATTTGGTATTCCAGAATGTGCCCCTCATCTATAGGACCTTTCTGAAAAGTGTGCAGTGTACTAACTCGCCTTTGTGTCTTATTCTGTGGCAAGTATATTTAGACCTTCAGTTTCCAGGTGAGAAGTCGGTCTCTTGCTCTTGCTCTGGATTCACCGGGTTTGAAGTGGCTGGGGCAGGGATGGAAGAAAGGCCAAGTGACACAACTGTTGATTTCTGAAATGGGTGCTTGAGATCAGAGCAGTTACCATAGGGCAAAAGAACTGGGGTGCATGCTTCCTGCTGTTTAGCAGGAGAATGAATAGAATGTCTTGGGGGTAAGAAGCTCCCTAAGTCCTGGGAAGCATGGAAATCCAGGCAGAGGTGAGGATGTGGGTTCCTGGAGAACCCTGTAATGAGGCGTAGACAAGGCAAGGGCCTGACCCTTGTGGCGATGGCAAATCCGGATGAGCTGGTGGTGGCAGCAAAAATGTCCTCCCTGGTTATAAAGGGCAGAGCAGTTGTAGAGAATGAGAAAGGGTGTTGATGAGCCTCTTACTGGAGAGGAAGCCAGGGAATCAACTACTCCTGGTGTTTAGAAGCTCCCTAAGTCCTGGGAAGCATGGAAATCCAGGCAGAGGTGAGGATGTGGGTTCCTGGAGAACCCTGTAATGAGGCGTAGACAAGGCAAGGGCCTGACCCTTGTGGCGATGGCAAATCCGGATGAGCTGGTGGTGGCAGCAAAAATGTCCTCCCTGGTTATAAAGGGCAGAGCAGTTGTAGAGAATGAGAAAGGGTGTTGATGAGCCTCTTACTGGAGAGGAAGCCAGGGAATCAACTACTCCTGGTGTTTAGGAGAGAAGATGGAGCTCTGGAGACTCTAGGACTCTTGCCCTTAATTAGTCCTCTGTATGGAATATTCAGAGAGAGCTCCCCCAGCATAGCAATGGAAAACACTGGAGAGAAAGGCCCTTTTGGGTAGACTGTCCCTGGCACAGGGACAGTGGAAGCCAGAGGCAGCACAATTCCTTCTCACATCATTGCTACTCTTAATTTTTAACTGGCTTAAGATTTCAAGCTCTGCTGAGAGACCTTCAGTTCAGTTCAGTTCAGTTCAGTCACTCAGTCGAGTCTGACTCTTTGCGACCCCATGAATCTCAGCACGCCAGGCCTCCCTGTCCATCACCAACTCCTGGAGTTCACTCAGACTCAAGTCCATAGAGTCAGTGATGCCGTCCAGCCATCTCATCCTCTGTCGTCCCCTTCTCCTCCTGCCCCCAATCCCTCCCAGCATCAGAGTCTTTTCCAATGAGTCAACTCTTCGCATGAGGTGGCCAAAGTACTGGAGTTTGCTATCTAACCTCATACGGCTTGGTGTCATCATCTCTAACGCATGTGTTGCAACCCTCATCTGTGAGGGATTTTTGTTGGTCTGGTGGCTACGAGTCCACCAGCCAATGCAGGAGACACAGGTACCATCCCTGATCTGGAAAGTCCTCACATTCCCCCTGAGCAACAAAGCCAGTGCCCACAAGTACTGTGCCTGTGCTCTAGAACCCGTGCTCAGCAACAAGAGAAGCCACAGCAATGAGAAAACTGTGTACCAGAACAAGGGAAAGCCCGTGCACAGCAATGTAGACCCAGGGTGGTCAAATTTAAATAAATTTAAAAAAAAAAAAAACCTTCCCTGTGGGAGATGTTGCAGATTAAAGGACATGATCCTCAGATTTGACTGCAGCTTTGCCCCCTAACCCTCCTAGATGCTGTCATCCCCACCTCACCCCCTTGGCTCCCTTTTGTTCCTTGAAGGGTTTTGTCCTCACTCACTCTCACTCTCTCCACAGCTACCTCCGTGATTCCTGAGAATTCAGTATCCACGGAGACTACACTTCTATTCCATCTCCCTTCAGTTTCTTCCTCAGTACACACCTAGACATTTATCACTGGGCTTCATCTCCCTCATATCTTTGCATCTCTCTCTCCAGTTTAGATTCCCTAAGCAGTCATTATAATTACTATTTTTTTTCACACATACTATCGAGGTTTGTGTTGAAATCCAGCGAAAATCCTAGCCTTTCCCTGCATCTGTTCAGTTGATTGTGGAAGAAGAAAAGGCCATAGTTTTATTGAGAAATTTCACATAGTATTCATGACCACTAACTTCATTTTTATATTTTTGCAGCTTTATTGAGAAGTGATTTTCATTTAACAGCTTGTCAATCTAAAGCATATAATATTATCACTTATATACCTATACATGGCAAAATGTTTACCACAAAAAGGTTAGCACATTCTTCATCTCATAATCAACATTTTGTATTGTGATGGTAGTGAAACATTAAAATTCTCCTCTCATAGCAACTTTTAAATATCCAATACAATAATATTAACTGTAGTCAACACCAGCACTCTCCAACCTTTTTGACACCAGGGACTAGTTTCGTGGAAGAGAATTTTTCCAGGGACCTCGGCCAGGGAGCTGGGAAAGGTGGGGATGGTTTTCATTTCTCCTGCTGTTCACTTTCTCTGGGCAACCCATCTCCTAACAGGCCACAGTCTGGTTCCTGTTCATTGCCTGGGTTGGGGACCACTGGTCAACACACTGAACATGAGATTCCCAGACCTTATCATTTCATAACTGAGACTTTGTACCTTTAGAACATCCACCTCCACATTTCCTGAAACCCTCAGTCCTGGCAATGTCAAGGGCCTTTTCCTCTGTATTTCCTTCTAGGAGCTCTCTGCTTAAACATCTTACATTTTAATCTTCTCCTCCTTCAGAGGAATTCGAAGACTGTAAAACCAGAGAGGACCCCCAGAGGATCCCAAGAGAATGGGGCCTATGTGCCTAGCACTGACGTCACAATGGAGGACATCATGAAGCTGCTGTGCTCCGTCTCTCAGAAGAAGATTAAGGCAGCCTTCAAGTACTCCTCCTGGTTGGGTGGCCTAGTTACTGGGACTGCGGCCGTTGTGGGTTGTTTGGTGGGTGGTCCACCAGGAATAGCCATTGGGGGAGCCGTCAGGGGTTTGTTAGGTGCATGGATGACAAGTGGAAAGTTTAAGCCAGTTCCTCAGATCATAATGGAGCTACCGGCTGATAAACAGAAGAGGCTCTTTATCAATACCATTGCCATCCTCAGGAACCTGTCCTGGACGAGTGTTGAGCAGCTGACCATGCTAGTCATGGGCGATAAGACCCTGCAGAAGCAGCTGGTGGATATGCTGAGTAACTATTTCATCAAGGAGCTGGGATTAGAAATGAAGTAGGACAAGTAGGCCTCTGCTCTGGGAAGTAGAGTCCATTTGGATGATTCCAAATTTGTTATGGTTGATGTATAATTGATTTGCAATGTCACGTTTTTTCGTGGGGTACAGCAAAGATAACTTACTTTTTCTGCATTGATGGATGACCATCCTGAGAGTGCAGTGATACCAGGAGTAAAAGACTGTTTATCCTTTTTATTCTTACTTATTAATCACATCCTTTGAAAAATTCTCAAAATTAATCAGAAAGATAAACAGAACTCAAAGAGTGGACAGAGTAGGGAGGAAACCTGCAGAATATTTCCAGCTCAGGGATTCTTTGATTCTAACATAACTGACTAAACAGCAGAATTCATATAATATAGGCATAATATACTATAAATTAATAAATGAAAATTTAAGGCAAATTAGAGATAACATTCAAGGAAGCTTGCAATTTAATCCTTTCTTGGTTCCCTCTGATTTATCTCAAAATGTCTATTTCTTCTCCATCCAACAATATAGTAAGTTTTAGGTGGGGGGTCTCATGTTTTCCTCATATTTGTATTTGCAGCTATATTTAGCCCAGTGCTCCATCTGTATATCAGTAAGTAAACACTGAGCCAAACTCACTTTCTACTTACAGAGAAGAGTGAAATAGTTTATTACGAAGTGAGTTATTACTTACTCTGACATGATTGCAGGCTTATTCATAAATAATTTAGAAATTCAATTAACTATGTCCTCTTGACTTTTTAAAAGCTATTTGGTATGAATGAAACTTGGTACCAAGCCCCTTGTTATTCTCACACCCACTTAAATGGTTCTTATTTCTGGAGATGATGGTGATCGTGGCAAGATATTCACCTTGGGGATCTAGAGATTTTATGCCTCTGGTGGGAGCTCTTTGGGAACAGATGTGCTCTAGGTGGGAACACTTTCAGAAAGGTGGGGTATTGAGGAGCAGTCTCTCCTGCCTGCCTTAGGCTCTAACAGGTCTTCTCTGGACTGAGTGAGGGGAGTGGAGACTGGTTTCTGGGTTGACCCCAACGCTCTGCCCACACTCTGGCTAGCGGACCTTTTCCCTCTCTGCTTCCTCCATCTCATCCCCTTCCTTTCCTCCTCTGTCACCACTTCAAGTCTCTCTCCTGATCACATGTATGCTTTTCTCTTGACCTGATATATGTCCACTCTCTCCCCTACTAGTCTCTTCCCTTCTTTATAACTGTCTGAAGAACCACTTCCTGCAGAAGCGTTTCTGAACGTAACCCCACTCAGCACAAGGCGCACTCATAGGTGTTGTTCATCACAACTATGAGTCACGTGCTCTGGGGTGGGCACTATTTAAGTGGGCAGGTGGACATTTGGTTGGACTGATTCCCTGAGATGAGAGACCAGGGCTTATGCTTCTGGATAGGGTCTCCTGCAGGGAAAATCCACGATCCTCTTGTCATTTGGGGATATTCTGATAGCAGGCCATGGGGTCTTCCATGGTCTCTTCTAACAGCCGTGACCATGTCATACATCATTTTAGCACATGGAATCTCTGGATGGTGGGGGGAGGTGGGGGTTGGTTATAGCATCCCCTGAGGATGGTGAAATTCTTCCTCAAATCATGTATTCCTCTTTACTGGCTTAGAGAGAGCCCGAGGACCATTTCCACCAACACTAGACCTGCATGTGTACAGATATAGACACTTCCCTAGAAGTATGTGAACCTTTCCTGATGGGAGGAGGGGACCTCCCCCATTAACCATCCGTTGCTGAAGGACAAACCTTACAGACTCTCACGGAGAAATGAACAGCCTGAAGGCTAAACTGACTGACTTTCCAGTGGGCATTCCCATCCTTGGGCCCTGGGGTAACACTCCCCTCCTTCCTTCCCTGCCTGATTCACTGTGCATCTTGCCCTCTCCCCACACCCCCCAGGTACCTCTTCGCTGCCCCCTTCACTTCCTTACTCCTGAGGGTGGTGAGGAGTGGGTTGAGGGCGGGTGTGACTACAGTGTAGAAAAGAGAAATGAATTTGCCCAACGCTGGTTGTAGCTGTGCGTGGGTTGCAGGTAGGGGTAGATGGCAGATCAATGGAACAGGCAGGTGGCTGTCAGGTGAAACCTACAGGTGCCCACTACTTTCCTGCGGCTGCCTCTGATCCTCATGCCCCATACAGCACGGGACATGGCACCAGGTAGGCCAGGATGATGGCAGACCATACCAGCGGCCCCACAGTCCGGAGCCATCACCGCCAGGAGGACACACTCAGCCGAGCCCAGCACCAGCGATGCTCACAGCTGCACCAGGCAGCCACCACGCTCCAGCCTCAGCACCTGGCGGGCACATTGGCCAGCAGGGGTGGCACCATGCTCATGGTGAGCCCATATCCAACAGGGACAGATGGCAGAGGAAGTAGTACATGGGCGCACACTGCCAGCAGCACCAGCGCCGAGTTGCCAATAAAATCAGGAGGTAGCAGAGGAGGAGGGTGGAGAGGACAGGCAGCAGGGAGGGCCAATCAGAGAAGCCCAGCAGGAGGAAGTGCTTCTCTGTTGCCCTAAAGCAGGAAACTCGAGGAAGGCTGGGAAGGACAACACACACAGGGCGATACATCCCTTACAAGCAAAGGAAAACTGGGACCATGGGAGTGGGAGGGGGAAGGGATGGCAGCACACACACGCTTAGGTGTCCACTGGAGCTCATTTACAGATCTGAACCCCTAGTTTAGGAAGGCAGCCAAATATTAGGATACCCTAGTTGATGTATTTACCAGAAAATTCTGTGAGGAAGATAGAATCTCCTTCCTATAAATGAACAAACCTGGGCTCAATAAGGTAAATCATCCCAAAGTCATAGCTAGTGAGTGGCCCTGTGTACTCGAGCCTGTTTGATTTCCAAACTAGTGCTCTCCTGCTGCTTCCCTGCTTCTGATTGTACTCCTCCGGGCCAGTCTTCCTCTCACATGATAGCCCTTCAAATATTTGAAGACAGATTTCTCTTTGAGCCTCCCAACCTCCTTCTTTGAAAGTGTGTTCTGCCTGAGAATAGTAGCTGCAATGTCCCAGGCTGGTATAACCAACACTGGGTAGATCACAACTATCACCTTCTTTGTTTCAGGTGCTCTACCTCTATTAATGCAACCCAATATACTGCCAACTACTGAATTTTAATCTGTGGTGAATCTCTCTTCCAGGCTGTGTCCAACATCCTGCTTACCATCTAGTGTGATGATCATGAGCAACACAGATCAGCACATGTGCACAACTCTTTGCAGAGCACACCTGTAGCAGCCTTTAAATCCAGAGTCATCTGGGTAGAGGAAAGACCCTTAGTCAGGAGACCCGGGTTCCACTGCCTTTGACCAGTGACTTGATATGAGAAAGTCACTTCATTTCCGTCTACCTCAATATTTTCATGGGTAAAAGGAAGACTTTGAGCCTAGATGACCTCTGAGGTTCCTGGCTGTAATAAATACTTATCACTTAATTTTTTTGACCACACCACAAAGCACGTGGGATCGTAGTTCTCTGACTGGGAATTGAACCTACAACCACTGCACTGGAAGCATGGGACCTTAACCACTGGACCACCAGGGAAGTCCCAATAAATATTTTCAAACTAAAAGTGGATGCAGAAGCCTTTCAACCCTTGGTATGATGCTGAATCAAATTTCTAATGATACAGAAACCATCATGGTTGATGTGATAGATCAGCCACATAGAAATCTTTCTACTGCATGGTCCCTGACAGGTATCATTATAAGGATAACATTTTCAAAGTCATATTCACTGTTCTTAAACTATAAATTATAATCTTCTATTTTTATTGTTCAGAAAAGAACCTTCTTCCCTCTAACACAGCAATGTATTTATATAGTTCTCCCGTTTATCTTCATTAGGCAGAACTGATTATTAATGTGATTGAGAACAAGGATTCAGGAGTCCATGTTTGGACAATGTGGGTTTGGTGCCATCTAATGGCATTATGTGATATTGCATCTGGCATCCCAGACTCCCCACCTAAGAGTGGTCCACCGTGGTTATCAGTCCTGTGCTCTTGCTCAGAAAGATGATAATTATCATATTGTTATTATTAGGTTTTTATATAGTGAGTGTGATATCCCAGGGGTAAATTAAAGTGGCCTACACATTTAATCTCTAGTACAACACTATGAAACAGATAATATCATTATCCTCTCCCAAATGCAGAGTTTAAGTAGCAGTTGAACCACGTCAGATATGTGGACCCAAGAGGACTGATTCAAGTCCTCATGGTCTCAACCCTGCGGTTGGATACAAAGAGTGTCTCCCCAGGCCAGGTGAGAAGTCTCAAGCTCTTAGTGAACTTTGAGGAAAACATCCCCATCTAGAAATAATTTGATCCTCCAGCTGAAGGAGATTTGCTTCCTTGAACTAAGAGCATCCTACAGGAACTCCAAGGAACTTCTTGCTCCCTGGGAACAAGAAACAATAGCCTGCCTGGAGGAAGTTTTGGGACAGCTTATGGGGTGTGTTCCTCAGTTCTCCACTAGATTTCAGACTCTCAAAAGTAGACCATAATGTTGCAGACAGTTGACCCCTAATTAGTTCTATAAATGAATGAGTGAGTGAATGTCTCTAAAGAATGTGTAAAGGGTTCTGGGATCCTAATCTCACAGTTGCTGTCTCCCGCTTTTCCATGGCAAAGACAATACCAATTCTCTCAGGCATATGCTGACAAAATAAGAAAAAGGAAAAGACCAGTTTTACTCTAGTCCCAACACAAAAAGGCTTTGATTCAACATTTACTCTGGAATCAGCACAACACAGCAGCATTAACTCTATTTCAATCCTAATCTTCATTTTAGCCTTCATGGACTAATGTTCTTGTCTCCTTGGCCTAATTAGATTGTACCTTAATCTCAATGTAGATCCCCATTTTACATTTAATAATCCTAATCTCAACCCTACAAGTGATGCCAACCCTAGTTCTACATCTCAAATCACGTATGTAATACATTTTTCTCATGATCACCTTCGTCCTCTTTCTCTCAGTGGGACCTGGAAATTTCTGCTCTTTTTGTCAGCTATCTATGCCCAAAAGCCCTAATGTCCTCATACAGAAAAATCCTTTCTAGAGATTCTAGGGGAAATACAACAGAGAATTAAATGAAGCAATGTAAATAATCTGTTTTCATGAAACCTAATTTGTTGAATAAATGGTTTAACAGAGGCTTTAGGGCTAACATTCCAAATGCATTCAGTCTGTGTGGACAGTTATCTACTGGATACTCCAGGAGAAAATCCAGCACAAGCTCACTCAGTCACAACTCTCAGCGTGTTTGAAGCAGATTGAGATGGTCAGAGACACGATTCCAACATAAGTAAACACTACACAACTGAGTTGGGGCTCTCCAGGTGGCACCAGTGCTAAAGAACCCGTCTGCCAATGCAGGAGACACGGGTTCGATCCCTGGGTTGGGACGGTCCCCTGGAGAAGGGCATGGCCACCCACTCTAGTATTCTCGCCTGTCACCTGGAGAATCCCATGGACAGAGGAGCCTGGTGGGCTACAGTCCATAGGGTCGCAAAGAACTGAACAAGACTGAAGCGGCTTAGCATGAACACAGATGAGTTGGGGTAAAGTATGAGGCCAAAGGCATAGAGAGTGAAAGAATAAAGTGTGCGGATGTGTGGGTGGTGTGGGTGTCAAAGAGTTCTTCCAAGAGGTTTGAAACAAGCAGAAGGGAAATATTAACATGAAATATTTGCCAATTCACTGTGTGGAAATGAGCTAATGTATGTTGTGCGTTAAGATGGAAAGATGTGAGGTAAGGAGTTACACCAGGGAGCCAAATGATTAAAAAGGAAAATTTAAGTTATTTTAGAAACATGTAGAAGCTATTGAATTGGATACAAGTGGAAAAAGGGATACCTTACAGACAATTAAAGACTACAAGATTTAGGTCCTGTGAGTGTGGGCAATTCCCTATCCAATAGGACACACAAGTTGGAAGCACTTGCGTTCAGTCACTTCAGTTGTGTCAGACTCTGCGACCCCATGGACAAGCTCCCCAGGCTCCTCTGCCCAGAGGATTCTCCAGGCAAGAATACTGGAGTGTGTTGCCATGCCCTTCCCTAAGGGAACCTTCTCAACCCAGGGATGGAACTCGAGTCTCAAGTCTCCTGCATTGGCAGGCAGGTTCTTTACCACTAGTGCTACCTGGAAAGCCCTGGAAGCACTTAAAGGACCTTATTCAGGAACCTCAGGTGCACTTATGAGGGGCTCACTGCACCATGAATAGGTCCGGAAGCACAAGCCCAGCTTCTGTTGTGTCCCTCCAGCACCTGCTGAAGCCAGCCTTCCCGGTTGCCCTGACCAGAATTCATCACTCATGCATGAAATGTTCCAGGATATGCTACCCCAGAACATGTCTTTTTGGTGTGTGGATTATTTTAAGCTAAAGGCCATTAACCCGCAGCTGTGGGAAAAGCTCTAAAACAGAGCACAGATTTTCTTTTTATAAAAGAAATTTGCATTTATTAAGGCGTCTCCCCATAATGTAAAAAGAGTTTTAACAACACTCTAAGGAGAGGGAACTGGCTTAAATCTGCATAACAAACCCTAGTAACGATACTTATTGACTACACTTTTCCTTCCCATGTGGCACTAGTGGTAAAGAACCTGCCTGCCAATGCAGTAGATTAAGAGATGCGGGTTCAGTCCCTGGGTCGGGAAGATCCCCTGGAGGAGGAAATGGAACCCACTCCAGTAATCTTGCCTGGAGAATCCCACAGACAGAGAAGCCTGGCGGGCTACAGTCCATGGGGTTGCAAAGAGTCAGACACAACGGAAGCGACAGACTTAGCACACACTTTTCCTGATCGCTTTCCCAAAGTTTGCCTTCACCACCCAGAAGCTCAAAACCCCTTTTCCTTTGTTTAGTCTAAAATGGCATATAAGCCCCAGTTCTAATGGTCTCTCTGGGTTTCTCATCATTGACTATTCCCATGTGCATGCACGATGCACATGGTAATAAACTTCTGTTTTTCTCCTGTTAATCTGCCTTTTGTTGGTCTCATTTCCAGGGCCCCAGCTAAATAAAGAACCTAGATGGGTTCTAGAAGAATAAGATTAATTCTTCTCCCCTCCACCCCCGGAACACTCCTGTCCTGCTTAGCTTTACTGCCACTCGGTCCCAGCACAGCGCCCTCTCGCGGAGGCCTCTATGCAGTTCAAGGTGGCAGCCCTTTCATCTCTGGGATTTCCCTTCCTTGCTCCATGGGCTGTGTAAGTAGACGCTTCATTGATTTAAGTATTTTGAAAATCAACCCTGCTGGTGGGGGAGGGGAGAGGGCTGTCTGATATGAAGCCCACTCTCTGATTCCCGTTGGGTTAATGGAACCTGAAGTACAAAGAGAATTTCCTGTTTCAAAAACCAGAGAGAATAAACTCTATCCAGAGTGGCCTAAAATTACAGTGGACCGTAGGAGGAACTACAGTTGGCAGAAAGGGCTAGGTGTGGGACTACTGCTGGCCCTGAAGCATCCAGAAGCCACCAAAGACCCAGAAAGAAACGGAAAGGCAGCAAACAGCAAGCAATGCCTGGGTGATGGGCCTGGGTAGGTAGATGGCAGTGTGTGAGGTGCCATGAACACTGGCTTTGGAGTAGACAGACCAGATGCCATGGATCATTCTTTCCAAAGAAGGCTGCAGCAACATATTTATCCCATCCCACGTGTTCTTTGCACAGTGGGACTGATGCTCAGCCCACTGTGAAGTAGGTCCATTCTTCCTCTCCTTGAATCTGGGCATAGCCTTTTGACTGCCCCGACAATGGATGCTATGTGACATACAAGGCTGTGTCAGAAAAAAGTTGGGCTTCTACCTAGCTGGTTCAGATCCTTGGCTTCGGAACCCAGGCACCATGTTATAAGGAATCTCAGACTGCGTGGAAAGGCCAGGTGTAGGGGTTCCATTCCACAGTCCCAGCTGAAGTCTTGGCCAACCCCCATTTCAAGACCCTTCTGAGGATTCCAGCCCCCAACCTTCAAATCTCCCCACTGTCCCCTGAGTTCCTGACCCACAAAGCCATGAGACATAATAAATGATTATTTTCTTAAGCCACTGTTTTAACAGGGTATGCAGCAACAGACACTAATTCACTCAACCTGGATGCTGTCTCCTCTCATCAACTGTGTGACCCTGGACCAGAGTCTTCCTCTCGGAGTTGGAGTCTCCTTGCCAGACATGAGCACATGACCCCTTCCCTCAGCACAGTCCCGAGCAGCAGAACTAAGGACTGTGAGGTGCCCACACTCCTGGCTGTTCTCTCAAGCCACCTTGTTTAATTTACCTGCCTACTTACTTCAACTTTCCACTGTGAGAATGTACATTCCACAAAAGCCCATCTTGCCTACTGCTCTGGTGTGGTTTAGTCACTAAATCGTGTCCAACTCTTACAACCCCATGGACTGTAGCCTGCCAAGTTCCTCTGTCCATGGGATTTCTCAGCAAGAATACTGGAGTGGGTTGCCATTTCTTTCTCCAGGGCATCTTCCCAACCCAGGAATCGAACCTGGGTCTCCTGCATCGCAGGTAGATTCTTTTTTGACTGAGCTACGAGGGAAGCCCTGCCCACTGCTCTACCCCAAGGCCTAGACAAGCACCTACCACCATAATTTCCCCATCAAAACCTGATTGAAAAAAAAAAACAAGTAAAACTAACATAGCAGCAGTGTTCACAAAACACTTCCTGTTAATAAGTGATCAGGGCAGGGAGGCAAGAGACCAAGTCAAGGCAGGCAGGGGCCACTGAAGTCTGGCAAACAGTCTAGAGTTCAAGATGTTCTACAGTCAGGAGGTCTGAAAGCGCAGGGGTGAAGCCCACCCTGACCCAGCAGGGCTGGAGAGGCCAAGGGAGCTCTTCCCAGAACTGCTGAGTAGTAGTCACACACTTCCTGCCCACACCAGGGGCCTCTACTAGCCCTACCATTTGACCTGGCCCCTGTCTGTGCTCCTGCCAGCCAAGAATGTCTGGCTTAACCGTGGCACAGTAGAACTAATCTTCTGTAATCTGCAGCCCTGTTAAGTGCAAAGACGGCTTCCCAGGTGGCTCAGTAGTAAAGAACCCACCTGCCAAGCAGGAAACGCAGGTTCAATCCCTGGTCAGGAAGATTCCCCTGGAGAAGGAAATGGCAACCCACTCCAGCCTGGGAAATCCCATGGACAGAGGAGCCCAGCAGGGTATAGTTCACAGGGCTGCAAAGAGTCGGACACCACTTAGTGACTAAACAACAAGTACAAGGGAAGTTCAAGGCGGTAACTCTGGTCTTTCCTGTTCTGCCCGGGGCTGGGAGGTAGCTCCCACTGCTGCTTCTGAAGCCAACTGTCCATTTTCTACACTACCAGCTGACCTCCTCCACAGGCCTCTTCCCTTTGCCTTGAGAATGCTCCACTGTGGGATGAAGGGCTGCTAGATTCAAAGCCTAGTGATCCAAAGCAGATACTCACAGTGGAATGGTTTTCAAGTACTGGTCCAAGATTTAACCTCCCCTGCTCTTAGGAAACTTCAGAAATTGGCTATTAAACAGGGTGGTGAAACGACAGGGCCCGTCCAATCCTTGCAGCACTTTCAAAAAAAATATGAAAATCACTTTTAAAAAATCAGTGCTATGGGGAGGAGAGAAACTGAGCTTTGGGGGGAAAAAAAAAAAAACTTCTCCAAGGGGACACAAAAAATTACAAAATTGTCGAGCAATGTTTTGTTTTGTTTCCATTGGCCATTGAGGACTTTCTTTCATGTGGACAGCAAGCTCCTGCCAAGTGCTCAGAGTTCTCAATGACTTTTCAGGCGGGAAAAACTCAGGGACCATCTAATCTGCTACCTCCAAGCAGTCATGTTTTTTTTATTATCCTCAATTCCTAGGAGGAATACTCCTCACATCTGTTCAGCCACATGCTCCAGGCTCCCAATACATGACCATCACTGTCAGAGACCTCATTAAACAGTGACAGTGGCTTGTTTACCCAACATGCTCCATGAGCCAGGAACCATCGTGAGCACTCGTCCTGGCAGCCACTCTGCGGAGGGATGGATGTGAAGATGGTGGTGGGAATGATGACTATTACCTTCACAAGTGAGGATGTGGAGAATAGAGATTAGGAATTTTTTTGTATGTGGTAGAATCTGAAGCTCTGGGAGTTTGACTTCAGCCCACATTTTTAACCTGTTATGTCACCCCTCACTAATCTCAGCCCTAACTGTGTCCTGCTTTGCCCTGCTAAGCCCTCAATGGATCAACACCTCTATCCACCCCTCCACTGAAGTGTCTTTTCATCAATGCAGGGGGCCCCCAGAGCCTCCCTCCGTGGGCTGAAGCCCATTTGGTTCACAGTAAGGGACGAGGTGCTAAGTCACTCCATTCACTGGTTTATTGAGATCTGGGGAGCTCCTTCCCCCAAGACACCACAGTGCAAAAAGGACACCATCTCCCGCCACACAGGACCATCTTCTGCCTCCACAGTCAGGGGTGCCTTCCTTTGGTCAGGCTTCTTACCAACTACCCACTGCAAGCAGCTCCCCAAACCTGCCCCTATTTCTTCTCCCTTCTTTCCTCAGAAAAATACAAAACCAAAAGGAACACTCTTGTAGAGGAGGATTGTGAGTGTGGACCGAGGATGCTCCAGAGCGCAAAGGAGAGCAAGGTGAGTGAGAGCAGAAACCGAGTGTGATGTGTACCCAGACGTGGATGGCCCCACCAGATGGAAATCAGGGGAAAGTGTGCAACAACGTGCAGGGTGGGTGCATATGGCTCTGCTGGAAGAACACAATGATTTTAAGATTCAAAAAGAAGAGGGTACA
>SJXQ01006686.1:257843-277316 GCA_006408695.1 Aepyceros melampus | reverse complement strand
TTTATGGGCATCTCCCCCACCCCTCCCCCACACCCTGCACACCAAGCCACGTGTTCATCTTCTTGGAGCTACAGTGCTCCAGCTGGGGCAGAATAGACACGTCAATATCTTCCTTTGGCTCCTCCTTGGCAAAAGTCTAAGGAAGAGAGGGAGCCACAGGCAAGATGGTTGCTGTCCTCCCCACCCCTCCCCACCTCTGCTCAGTCCCCGACTCCCAGTTCTGCCCCCTCTTTCTGAAGAGATCCTCAGTTCTCATGCCACATCCAACTCCAGGCCTGGGAACATTTGCCTAAACACCTTGTAAGTGCTTGTTCCCTCACTTTCATGATGTCTGAAAGTCTGCCCATCCTCCCAGATCCCCACCACTTCCTTTTGTCACAGGAATTCAGAGTGTCTGCTAGGGCTCCCTCCAGGAAGCAGGGAGAGCTGCTGAGATACACAGGGCTGGAACACACCTCCCATGGGCAGCTCTTCTCCTCAAGACCCCCTGCAGCTCCCAAGGCCCTTCCACCAGTGTGTCCTGCAAGGCCTCCTAACCCACGCGCCTCCTCAGAGGGTACCTCAATGGTCCGGTGCAGGGGGTCCACGATCTGCCAGATGGCGAGGGTGAGGACATCCATGCCCACCAGCAGGCCCACCGTGGCATACAGCTTCCAGGGCTCCAGGGTCTGAGTCAACACACAGAGCACAGGCATGTTGGGGGAGGGGACAGGGCCTCCCAATCCCTGAGAGCCTAGGCGCTAGGGGCTGAAGGATCCGGAGCAGCTCACCTTCCTCCACTCTTTCTTTTCCTCCTTCTTTGTGAAGACTGTATGGACCCACCAGATCTTGGTGAACATGGAGCCATAGCCCAGGCTAAAGCCCAAACCCAGGAGCCAGAGGCGGGCCTAGGAAAGGAGAGAGAGCAGGAGGGAATAGGGCAGGGCAGCAGGTGGGCAGTGCCAGGATGGGGCAGGGCTGTAGGAGGGAACGGATGACCAGACTGGCAGGATACAGCCAGTAGGGGCTGGGTGGGGAGGGCGCTGGGCAGCAGACAGTCTCTTTGCACTTTGCCACCTGGATAATCTTGCTAAAAAATGGGTTTTAATAGCCAGTCACTTCTGACTGTTCCCCAAGGCCTGCAGATGGCAGCCTGCACACCTCCAGATGTGGCATGAGACCCTTTACAACACGGTCCCACCCACCTTTCCAGCCTCTTCTCCCCCCAGACCCTTACCTGCCCCAGACGCTCACCTGCCCCAGGCTCCAGCCCTGCTCAACAGCTTGCTTGCTTACCCTTGCCCTTCATCTACTCTCTTTTGTGCCTAAGGACACTCCCCCCGCTCCTGGAGTAACCCTCTTTTATCTCTCTAGCCGACAAAAGCCCCTGCATCCTCCACAATTCACATGCCGCCTTTGGTGAGGTCCATGCAGCCACTCGGACAGTCAGTCGCTTTTTCCTCACTCCCACAGCAGATCCCTGCTCTGATACCTCTTGTATGTCACTGCTAATTATCTGCTTTCCCACTGTATTGGGTCTCTCTGAAGAATTGTAGGTGTATGTATGTGCAAATGCCATGTGTACAGATGTGTGATCAGGACAGGTACAGAGCAGAGGAGAAGAGTGAGAATGGGCAGGAAAGAGAGGGGCAGCATAAGAGAGAACCAAACAAATATTGCCGCTGAAGCCAGGCTTACTCTGTAGTCCCAGAACCTTCCATGTGCCAAGAGTCCTACAGGGCCTCCTCCCTGTGTGAGAGTGGTCCCTTCCCCCCAGTTCTCCCTGCTATTGGTTCAGATCCCCGCCTCCGTCCTTCCCAACCACAACTAAGGCTCCCATGGGAAGTCCCCAGTTCTTGTTCTCAGCCCCCGCAGCACAGACAGGCCACCATTGTCCAAGGGCTCTCTGTGCAGACCCCTTCCTGTGCCTTCAATACCTCCCCCCACCCTTCTCTGCAAGGCATGCCATGGCAACCTTGGAACTGACAAGCCAGCCGCAGAATGAAAAAGTCTGGAGGCATAGAAAGAAGGGACAGAGCCAGAGAGAGATCAGAGGGCAATGTCAGAGAAGAACCTAGGGATAAGGAGGAAAGACAAGGAGGACAGGCAGGGGACAGCACATCACAGAAGGCACTCCTGAGGGGGCAAGCCGGAGAGCCATGCTGTGGCAGGCGACCTGCCACCCCCTCCTCACCTGACAGACGAAGGGGAACTGACTTCTCCCGATGTGGTAACCATCCAGCCCGAGGGGGAAGACGGCGGCTAACGCTAGTGAGCAGCCCACAGCAGTCAGATTATTCAGGTTGGGCTGTGAGTTCTGGATATAACTAGGGCAGAGGCGGAAGGGTGGGAGAGATTGAAGAGCAGAATTACCCTCCTCTCCAGGGAGGCTCAGCTCCCCAAACACCCCGCAATGGCCTGACCCCAACCTCAGGACCAGGAGACAAAGGCAGGCAGCCTTGGAGCTGGCATCAGAGACGAAGCCAGTTTGGTCATGGGGGCCCACAGACGGCTTCCCAGGCACAGGACCCTGCCACACACACACTCTTTAGAGTCCTAAATTATGTTGCCTGATCCCAAAAGCTTTTTTATTTTTCCATTAGCTGCTTTGGAGCAGGGATGGGAGTTACACCTGGCTTCCCCCTTTTCGTTCCCAGTGGTCACTGGGCAAACACTAATCCAGAGTGGCAACCTCAGAGACACGGCCTCAGGAGCTACATACATTCCTTCTCACTCCCTTCAAGCAAATAACCTTTATCTTGGAGAAGCAGACAGGACAGGGAATGTCAGAAGAGAAACTTACCGGACATGGGAGTTATAGATGTTAAAGGACAGACAGACAACAGCTAGAACAATGCCCAGGCTGGAGAGAACGGAGACGGAGATAAAGAGTTTCTGTGACAGGAAGCGGAACGTCTTGATGACCAAGGTCTGGTCAGCTGGAGGGGACCCTCCTGCATGGCACAGGGGAGGGGGAAGAGAAAGGAGGAAGGACAAAGGCATGAAGGTGGGATAGGAGAAAGAGGAAAAGGACCAAGCTGCTGATGGGCACCCAGGTCTTAACTCTGAGGACAGGAGGCCCTAACTCCCTGAATCAGGGCTTGCTGCAGCCCAAATGCTCTTTGATTCTGGGGCTCTTAGGAAGCAATCAGAAACAAGACAAGAAGATGGAGCTAGAGGCTGAGCTGTATCACCAAAGTTGTAGTCTTTTTGTTGTTGCTTTTTGTTCTTTGTGTTTTTTCATCTTTCTTTCAGGAAAGAAAAATGGAAGGGAAAGAAGGGGACACTAAGAAATAAATTTTATGAGGTCTCTTATAACTCAAATCAGAAGCTGCAAAAGACAGTCATAGAGTCATGAAGCTAAATGCCTCATAATAGAGTCTGGCCTCCTAACCTCAGGAGGAATTTTCTTTAAAAAAAAAAAACTGATCTGTGATTTTAACCCTGGCCAGATGATATTCCCAAAGGTGTTTCTCAGTTATTATTCAAGGGAAGCTCAAAGTTGTCACAGAATTCACAGAAAGCAGGGGGCGGGGGGGGGACTAATTTCAATTTGCTGAGCTTTAAAAAAAAAAAAAAGGCATAATTTAGGCCATGCAGCATTTATAGCAATACAGAACACTGTCCTAAATTCAAATTATAAAAAAAAAAAAAATTCAGAACTCCAGCAGTGCTGAGAACTACTAGATTTCAGCTGGGCAGGGCAGATGGCAGCTGTCTTCCATGGCTGTGCCCTTCCCCCTCCTGAAAACACCAAGCCTTTTTTCGATCAATAGAGTCCTCATTTTGCCCACCTTGAGTATCTTTCCCATTTCCTATTATTTAGCCCACCAAGCACACAAGGAATATAATTGCTTCCTTTCTCTCCTTAAAAAGCACATTTTAACAGAAGACAATTAAATGAGGTTTTACATCCTCTCCTACAATTTAAGCAACCGTCTTCCTCAGAAAGCTAAGAGGCAACTTGAGGCTTGAAGTAGCTGATTCAGATACATCAGGTCACCAGAACATCTGGGAAACCCAAATGGCGTTTTCATTGCCCGCCCCCTGGACCTAATCCCCAGTCGTCCCAGGAATGTACTATTTTTAAGAATGTGTTGCTACCCACCGCTATACCCTCTCCAAATACACCAGTCTCTCCTACCCACATCTTGGAGGTTTTATTCCCTTTCTCAGAAACCCAGCCCCTGGTTCATCTCCTTAGGACATTTCAACCCCATGGTACCAACCACCCCACCCTCATTCAAACATAGTATTCATCAATGGTTCAGAAGGGTTAAAGGAAATTATAACCAAGATCCACTTACCAATCCACTTATCTGTTTTGGACCAGGAAAGGTCATCCTTGGTGCTGTCATAATAGCCAATCTTCTTGTAGCTGCCACCTGGACAGATGATAGAAGTGACCACAGGCAGGTGAAGAGCTGATCCCAAGCATTCTCAGCCTCCCACTTCCCTAAAGTAGATCCCTGTGGTCATATCTGATTCTCCCTTCACCTGAGCCCCTGAAGGATATCTGGAAGGATCTGGGGGTCACTTGAAACAGTGATCTGATTGAAAAGCACTATAGGGTAGATTCCAAAGCAACACAAAGAAATTGTTGTTTAGTCACTCAGTCATGTCTGACTCTTTTGTGACTCCATGGACTTGCAGCCTGCAGGCTCCTCTGTCCATGGGATTTCCCAGAAGAATACTGGAGTGGGTTGCCATTTCCTTCTCGGTTCAGGGATCAAACTCATGTATCCTGCATTGGCAGGCACATTCTCTACCGCTGAGCCACCAGGGAAGCCCACACAAACAAACAAGAATATCTTATACACTCTAAGCCCTTCAGTGAAGAGCGCTGTACAGGATGTCTGCTGCCCATTCCACAGGCTCACACCTCAGAAAAATGTCTCTCACTGGGATTCTGGCCTAAACATCTTTAAACATGTTTCTGCTTATTCTTCCTCTCCTGATAGAATCACAAGATCTATTTTCCTAGAGGCTTTCATTTTAATTTTAGAAATTTCTCATCCATTGACTTGGTTTCTAATTTCTTACACAAGTTGCATCTGCCTCTTAAAAAGCCACAAAGTGAAATTCAGCCACTCCTAAGATTTCTAGAGCTGCTCCAGTTACCATACCATAATTTTTCTTCTAAAGCCAACTCACAGCCCTTGGACCGTGGCTGAAGTCTATTCGTTCTTGTCCTGGTTACAAAGATCTGAGAGGATGTAGGAGGTCGGGAGAAGGAAAAGAAAGAAACTTTTCACCGGAGGCCAAGAAATGGTTCTTTTGGCCCTGCTCTAAGAGTCTGAGTGGAGTGGAATTGAAAAACTAATTCACAAGTTTTGCAAATACCTCACTGTGTGAAGTTATAAGCATATACCATCTAGAAAAGCCAAACTAGATGTACTGCAGAAAAATTAGAGCTAATTGTTTATATATCAAGGAAATGCAATAGGTTCCCTTTAAAAATAGCATGTTTCCTAGATTCAGCTTTCCTTGGGTCCATGAATATGCCGCTGACAAGTCATGAACCCCTCAAGTCACCCACCAGAGGGAAATTTCTCAAATCAAAATGGGGGCCTTTAGGGGAAAAGAGTGGTTGTTTTCAATTTGCATGCACAACCACTGCAACTCAAATGCATCCATCGCTAAGCTTTTTATTATCAATATCATCATTATTTAAAAGCTTGGGGAACACGGAAGAGCAGGCAAGAAGTAGGGAGGCACCAAGGCAATGTCTTCATGTCTCCCAGGGTTCTCTTCCCAGATGGTATCCTAGCCCAGCCCCAGCCTGGCCCCCCCACTGACCTCCCCATCCCCCTACATCCCTATGCTCACCCTGCAGCTGCTCGATGAGCGTCCATGCCATCCGAGAGCCGCTGGCATCAAACACCACATGGCCCTGAGGGGGAGAAACATGTGGAGGAAGGCAAAGGGGATAAAAGCAAGAGCGAAACGAGAACATCAGGGCCTCTTTGAATCCTTATGTTTTTGAAGTAATTGAGCTTCTGAATGAATTCTATTTATGGCATTTGCCTGCATATAGGACATACCCCAGATGCCCATACCCTAGATTTTAGAAACATTATTCTTTGGAAAAGAAGCTTCACCCAGGAGATTTGAATGGGAAAAATCCCTAGATGGAACACCAGAGGACCTGGCTCTGGCTGTGTGACCTGAGCAAGTCACCAAGTCGCTCTGAATGCTGATTTCCCCCCTTTAAGAGGAATAAGGAGAGGATCTTTCAGGCTGCTTCCTCTTTTAAAATCCTGTAATTTTCATCTGACTCATAAATATCAGGACTGAGAAAAGTGAGGGGGGAGGTTGGAAGAAATGATATATATCATCGCTCTTCTAGACTGCTGTGGGGTTTTCTGGCTTGGGGGCTCCTACTTCCCTGGTCTGAGACTGATTATTGCAGAGAGGTAACTGAGACAGAAGGCATGTCTCCAGACAGACCTCAGAGAGGTCTCTCCGGTTGGGAGGACTGAGGCCAGCAAAGGGGTTGCTGTAACTCACAGAAACACCCTCAAAGGACGAGGAGTTCATTGCCCGGTAGATTTGGTCAGTTATGGTCTGGTTGTTGTAGTTGAAGTCTTCCAGGCGCACGCCCGAACGGCTGCCCCCTCCGGACGTCTTGTTGAGGGCCAGTGCCAAGGCCCAGATGGCATCATAGGCTAGGGGTGCCTCCTGGAAGCCTCCCGTCTCCTCGGGGTGTCGTTTTAGTCGTTTGGTCAGTTTCTCCACGAACTCCTGGGACGTCTAGGAAGGGAAGAACAGGTTGAAAGGATTGGAGTGGGGTGGGCTTCTGAGTCTGGCCTGACACTTTGACTTGAATGGATGGTTTGTGTTCAAGTCGTCAGATTGAGCCTGTGTACATTCAACATCTTTAACTATACATGCGCATCTAAGATCAGAAGCTACTAGAATAGAGCAGGGGTTAACTGGTTCCGATGGCCTTAGTGTGCACAGCTGCAAGCTCAGAACTGCAAGCAGAGAAGTTTAATAAATAGATGCTCTGCATAATGAACAGCAGAGAGAATGAAATGAAAGCAGAGAGAGAGAGCAAAGATGTGGCCCCGCCAGCGAGGAGCTGCAGCACTGGTGCTCTCTCAGCCTTCAGACTCTCCCAACAGAGCTGACGCAGGAACTAACAGCTCCTCCAAGTCTGAAAGAGCCCAGAAAGGTGACACCACAGCCTTCCTCGCTCTGTCAACCAAAAAGATTTTTCTTTGGCATGCTAACTTCCTGCCATCCTCGTGTGCTTTCAGTTCACTGTCTCTTGGATGGTTTTCAGAAGACTTGGGGCTGCAGAAACACCCTTCACATGTTTGAAGTCGATTATTCAATCCCTACCCACACCCCTCCCAACCTTACATCTTCTTTTTCCAAGAAAGCTAAAAAGAATAAGAGCTCCTTTAACTCTGTCATGAAATGGATCAAGAGAGCTGAATTTCTATACCCGGCAGTAACACTGTTTACCTAAATGACTGCAAGTAAATTGCTTCCTTTTTTGGAACTGTCTTCCACATAATGGGGAAAATCATGTCTGCCCTTCCTTACCTTCCAGAAACCATACCAGGAAAGGCTCAGTGTCCACCGCTTGACAAGGCACAGCTAATACACAGGGGCACCACACAGCTCTGCTTAGACTTGGAATGTGTTAACATATATACATGGGCTTCCCTGGTGGCTCAGACAGTATAGAATCTGCCTGCAATGCGGGAGACCAACATACATACATAGTCTAATGAACGGATGACTAGATGAATGAAGAATAAATATGAATCTCTGTCCCAGATGCCCCACCTACTTTCCCTTCTATTCAGCTTTCTGGAGACACAGGGGAATGGGAAATGCAAAGGATGCGCGGTGTGG
This sequence comes from Aepyceros melampus, assembly GCA_006408695.1. Lineage (NCBI taxonomy): Eukaryota > Metazoa > Chordata > Mammalia > Artiodactyla > Bovidae > Aepyceros > Aepyceros melampus. The sequence goes on along the minus strand of SJXQ01006686.1, from coordinate 269,468 downwards.
TAAGGTGGAAACAGCCCAGAATTGAAGACAGGCAGGCCTGCGCTCTGCTCCTCCTGAGGACAGGATCAGGGTCTCTTCTGCTCTTAATCCTCAGCATCCAGCACTGTGCCCCACCCATTCTGGACAAACAAGTGTCTATAGATGAAGGCAATGAAATATGATTATCTATCTATCAACACCCACTCAATGTACAACACCAAGAGTGAGCCCTCTGTAAACAATGGACATTGAGTGTTAATGACACAGCAGTATAGGTCCATCAGCTGTAAACACTCTGGTGGGGAATGCCGATAATGGGGGAAGCTACGAATGAGTAGGGCAGGGAGCAATAGGAAAGCTCTGTGTCTTCCTCTCAATTTTCCTGTGAACTTAAAAATTGCTTCCAAAAACACCATCTTTGAGACTTCCCCTGTGGCTCAGTGGTAAAGAATCTACCTGCCAATGCTGGAGACATGGATTCAAACCCTGATCCAGGAAGAATCCACATGCCGAGGAGCAACTAAACCCGTGTGCCACAACTATTGAGCCTGTGCGCTAGAGCCTGGGAGCCGCATCTACTGAAGCCTGCACGCCTTAGAGCCCGTGCTCCACAACAAGAGAAGCCACCACAATGAGAAGCCCACACATCACAGCTAGAGAGTAGCCCCTGCTCCCTACAGCTAGAGAGTAGCCCCTGCTCCCTACAGCTAGAGAGTAGCCCCTGCTCCCTACAGCTAGAGAGTAGCCCCTGCTCACTACAACTAAAGAGTAGCCCCTGCTCACTACAACTAGAGAGTAGCCTCTGCTCACTACAACTAGAGAAAGCCCACACAGCAATGAAGACCCAGCACAGCCAAAATAAATAAGTAAATAAAATTATTTTTCAAAAAACCATCTTTAAGAAAAATGTTCATTGGATGGATAAATGGAAAGATGCCTTCTAATTCCAAATACTCCACCAAGCTGCTATTTAATCTCAAACAAGTTATTAGATTTCACTATGGAGTTATTCAGGCTTCCCTGGTGGCTCAGTCAGTAAAGAATTTTAAAAAATGCAGGAGACCTGGGTTTGATCCCTGGGATAGGAAGATCCCCTAGAGGAGGGCATGGCAACTCACTCTAGTATTCTTGCCTGGAGAATCCCCACAGACAGAAGAGCCTGGCGGGCTACAGTCCATGGGGTCGAAAAGAGTCGGACACAACTGAGCAACAAAGCACAGCATGTGGAGTTATTTGGCTTTAAAATGGGAGTGATATTAACTACCTTGAAAAGTTGTTATAAGGATGAAATTACATTATAAAATGCTGAGTATAACGTCACATTTTCTCTTTCAACCTCATCATTGTTATCAATATTCAAATCTGTAATTCAGCTCAATATTTCAAGTCCTGAGTCTCTGTCTCTAAGGCATTTGTAACTATATAATCAGTAACCTCAAATTAAAAATATCTAAGAATAAGCTTTATTTTTCCAACACTCTCCAGTATATAGGATTGAAACCTTAGGATCACCTTGAGTGAGTGAAGTGAAGTCGCTCAGTCGTGTCCGACTCTTTGCGACCCCGTGGACTGTAGCCCACCAAGCTCCTCCGTCCATGGGATTTTCCAGGCAAGAGTACTGGAGTGGGTTGCCATTTCCTTCTCCAGGGGATCTTCCCGACCCAGGGATTGAACCCAGGTCTCCCACATTGCAGGCAGACGCTTTAACCTCTGAGCCACTTAGACTCTTTCAAATCACCGAGTCCTCTTAATACTTCTGTGCTGAAATGTTTCATTAATATCACTTCTTATACAGAATAATGTTAATCATAATTATAGCTGATATCTACATTGTTCTTACTATTGTCCTAGTATATATCAACTTATTTAATTCTCAGATAAGCCAATGAGGTAAATACTAGATATGCTCATTTTAGAAAGTGACAAGGAACCTGAGACACAGAACAGCTTCACCTGCTTGAAGGTATGCTGCTAGCACATGGCTAAGCTGGGATTCCAATCCTTTCAAAGTCCATTCACTTCCAGCTACCCTGTAAACTGGAATGTCTCTCTCATATAGCACCTGCTTAGCAGATAGCAACTAGCCTGAGCAACCTGTCAGCCTCCAAGCCCATCTAGCCTTTGCTTCAAAGTAAACCCTGCATCCAAAAATCACTCAGAAAAAAAAAAAAAAAATCACTCAGACAGGAAGGGAATCATCTGGTCTGCATGTCACTCTCCCCAGCCCCGATCCTCATACTCCCCTGGCTTCAGGTCACCACCACTAACCACACTTGGATACAGGGATCACCACTGCCCCCAGGCATGACTAAAATTACCAAAAAGTCTCTCCCCTTTGGGTCAGCAATGATGGCTATACATTTTCAAATAGAAATATTATAAGGCGGCTTAAGAAAACAACAACAAAAATTCCACAAAACCCATAAAAATTAGTGAATCATTAATGAATTACCCAAGTACCAATGTATGATCCTAAATTTTTAACAGCCCTGTTGGCAGTCTCTATATGTGAGAATAGATGTCCAATGGTGATCTAAAATGTATATCCTAAGGTAGATTTTTCTTTTCTATTGTACTCAACTCCTCTGTCCCAACCAGAATTTACTGACAATTTTAATTTTCCAGACTCTTTTTAAAATTATTTATTTATTTAATTTTTACTTTTTGGCCTCTCCTGGCAGCATGTTGGATCTTATTTTCCTGACCAGGTATCGAACCCTCCCGCCCTGCACTGGAAGCATGGAGTCTTAACAGCTGGAATGCCAGAGAAATCCCCATATCTTATCCCCAGGTATACTGCCTCATACCTGAGCTCTAGTACAACTCCAGTCCAGAGCTATTTTTCTCCAAAACCACTCTAATCCACTCTCCCATATATGGCTCCTAAAAACTCTTTCTCTAAACCAGAATTTCTCAGTCTCTGCACTATTGACACGTTGAGCAGGATAATCCTTTGTTGTGGGGATGATCCTTTGCATTGTAAGTTATTTAGAAGTATTCCTGGGGACTTTCCTGGTGGTCCAGCAGCTAAGACTCCACATTCCCAATACAGAGGGCTGGGGATCAGTTCCTGGACAGGGAACCAGACCTCACATGCCACAACTAAGAGTTCGAATGCCACAGCTAAGACCCAACACAGCCAAACAAATATTTAAAAAAAAGAAGTATTCCTGGCCAACTCATTAGAAACCAGTTGTGACAACGAAAACTTCCCCTAAATATTGCAACCTTTGATTGAAAAACACCACACTACCAGGCCTCAAAGTGTGGTCCCCAGACCAGTAGCATCAACATCCCAGGGAACTTGTTGAAATGTATTAAGTTCCAGTCCCACTCCAGACCCACTGAATCAGAACTTCCAAGGAAAAGAGCCCAGTCATGGTTCTGATACAGGCTAAAGTTTGAGAACTATTGACTAAATGCAAGGCCTTCCTTACAGAGAGAAGGCAACTCTGCTTCTCTTCTAAATCTCCTTGGTTCTGGGTCATAGTCTCCATCCTTGCTTCTGATCCACTTCTCTTGGTTCTATCTGACCCATCTGTAACCTTGTGTCTAGTTAATTATTAAGATGGCTTCTATACTCTGAAAAATCTTGGCCTCTTCATCTGGCATTCTAGGCTCCCAAGCAGGCCTAGCAATACCTCTAGACTTCAAAGGCAGGCATCATCTTTCTCTAGAGACCAAGAGTCAGAAAGAGATCCTCCAACTCAAAAGCCCAGGGGCCTATATACCCCCAACCAAATCCCTGTTTCCTATCAGGGCAGAGGGGCAGAAGGCACTATTGGCAGGTCCTGGGCTCAGGGCACCAACCAGCTTTTCTGGCTTCAGTTACCACCTCCTCTACTTCCCTAGGGTCTCAGGACATCTCACCTCTTAGGTGATTTACATGGAAATGACCTGGCAGAATTTTTCTATCATAATTTTTCAACGAAGATCCCTTGAATATGTCACAGGACAGTATCCATGATTAAAGTACACATGGCAACAGACCCTTCCATCACAATCCACTGCCAGAATAAACTTCCTGAATCTTCTCTCTCTCTTGCTCAAGAACTGTCGTCTGCTAGACAGTGTTAGCTGATATCAGGGCAAGTTTTTTAGTGAAACTTCAAGGTTTTCCATGGGAGGTGACAGAGCAGATGGTTTGGAGTTAGATTCAACTAGAATTCAATTCCAGCTTCACCACTCAGCAGCTGGTGACCTGTGATAAATCACTTAACCTCTCTGAGTCTCAATTTCTTGGTCTATAAGATAGAAATGAAAAATCTACATCAGAATATCACTACACTGCTGTTACTGCTGTTGCTAAGTCACTTCATGTGTCTGACTCTGTGCGACCCCATGGATGGCAGCCAACCAGGCTCTGCCGTCCCTGGGATTCTCCAGGCAAGAACACTGGAGTGGGTTGCCATTTCCTTCTCCAATATATCACTACGACATCACTGAAATCATGTGTCTAAGCTCCTGGTTTACTATATAAAAGTGATTATTACTACAGCGTTTTAAAAATAAGATATTCTCAGGACTTCCATGGCAGTCCAGGGGTTAAGATTCCACACTTCTGATGCAAGGGGCATGGGTTCAATCCCTCATCCAGGAATTCAGATCCTACATGCCTCGCAGCATGGCCAAAATATAAAAAATAAATAAGATATTCATGTGGTTTTAGAATGTTCTCCAAGGCAGGTATTCCAGATCTGGGGCTATACCTGAATAATAAGCAGACACATAGGTTTCCCTATCAAGCTCAGCCAAGATTCTCATACTCTTTAGTGCAGTCCCGAACCAGAAAGGAGGCTCCCCGCCACACCACACCCTACCCACTTGTGTCCCTCACCTCTAGGCTGATTCCCACATCAACCAGTGTGTCTTTTAGCCCAAGGTCCGTCACTAACCAGCTATCTGCAGTTAACTGATTTCAAAAATCCCTTCTGCATTTAAAATTCTAAAAGAAAATCATTTTTTAAAAAGCATCAGGAGCCAAGCTAATTGAGTATCAATCAAGAGTGAATACTAAGCAACTCTAAAGTGCTCTGAAGTCACCAAGAAAATAAAATGAATTTTTGCCCAGGAACAGCGCTCCTATAAAGGTGTGCTGGCAGATGCAGCATCTATATTGTCATTAATACCTCTCCCTCATTTGACTTCTTGCCAACTGCTCCTTGTTTCCATGGTAACAGCCCTGCAACTCATCAGGGGCCCACTGACGTACCACTCTCTTAAGTTCCTCTTTCCTGCCCAAGGAAGTCACGGCAGAGATGGAATCCATAGGAAACACGATGCACAAGTTGAGGGTAAGCAGAGGCCCCTTGCCCTCCTAAACCTCCAAGCCCCATACCTGCTCCCCACCTAAGAAATTCCCTCAGTCCCTTCCTCCTGCCCAGAGGCCACCTTCTAAGTTCTCACACACTCACCATGTTGGAAATGCTGCGAGTGTTGGCTGGGTTCAGCATGACGATTCAGTGGTGATGTGGCCCTCCACCGCCTCAGTCATCTCGTCAACTGTGCAGTTGATGGACGGGTCATAGATCTTGAACCAATTGTCAGCATACCACCCGATGAGGAACCAGACGTACTTCTTCCCAAAGAGCCGCTCCTTGTACACCTGAGTGCAGAGGAGGAGTGTGGCTGGGTCTTCATTTCTTTGTCTTATCTGACATGACACTATTCAGCCTCTTTGGATTCAGAGAAAAGTAGAGCATTGAAAAGAGAAATCTACAAGTCTGAGGGTAATAGGGAAGGTTCAACTACTTCTCCTTCTAAGTGTCTCCCAGCCTCTATTTCTGAGTGGCCATTTCCAGCCAGACAGGAAAGATGAGATTCTTCCGGCTCCTCTGGAAACACAAAGTGATAGGAAAATGAGACCTGGAGAGAGTGTCACGTGTGTGAGAGGCCAAGATGTGGAGTCAGAGCCAACAGACAGGAATTTCACATTAATCCTATCCTTCGATCATTTGCTCAGAGAGGCAAAGAGGAGAGCCCAGGAGACACCCAAGGCAAAGAGCCCACCCAATGCCCCTCCTTTCTCAGATTCCAACTCCACCTCACAAAAAACTTTCCGGGCTTCAGTCTCGTAGAAAAGTCCCACGATGATCCGGGCATCCTGGCGCTATGGAATGGAGAGAGAACAGAGCTCTTGAGGGATGCAGGAAGGGGCCTGGCAAGCACTTTCACAGCTTTGACTTCCTGTCCCAAGGCACTCAGTGCAGGGTTCTGTTCGATGAGTAGTAGATAAATGTCAACTACGGGATGAAGCTAACCTTCCCCAGGAGATGCTTCTGCCTCAAAGAATCAAAATTATGTGACTTGATTTAGGTGTTAGCTAACGCTACGATGGTAATCAAATTGCAACAGATTAATGTACTAAATCATCACATTGCACTTCTTAAATTTATACAACATTGTGTGTCAATTATATTTTAATACAAAAAAAAAAAATCCAATCCCTCCCTGTCTGCCTCTTTTCCCACCCACCACTGTTCCTCGACCCAGACCCTTACAGGCTGGGCCCACCAGCCTCCACCAGCCCACCTTAAGGTTTTTGACGGGCACAGCTGGATCCGAGAAGAAACTCTGACGGAAGGTAATCTCAATTCCAGCCTCCTTAACCCGTTCCTCCAAGTCGTCCAGAGTCTTGGGAGGGGATGAGGAACAAATACAGAAAGCACAGGGTGCACAATGGAGTAAATCCTGGAGGTGTCACTTGGGGACAACATACTCAGAACAAAGGAAGAGCGATTTTGAACCAACAGCTCTGTCCCCTGTGGGAAGAGTTTGAAGGAGAGCTTCTGGGGTCTTAGGACATGGCTTCCTACTGGGAAGGTGCGTGGTGAATCCCTCCTGAGGCTCTGAGTCCAGGGAAGTCACCCCATCACCTCACCCCTGCCTGACAGCAAAAATCGGGGAAAGGAAAATAGAAGAACTAGGAAAAGACAAGGCAGGGTCTGGTTTAGGCAGGATGATGTCAACCTCAAGAGGCAAGTGGGCAGATAGACAAAAGGATCAGAGAATGTCCTGAGTCACTGAGAAGGTTGGGGGAGGATTAAAGAGTCACTGAACACGAGAGTGAATAGAGGACCCAAAGAATAGAATTAAAGAGAGGGAGCAGACTGTCTTCTTTGGGTAGAGAGCCAGGTATTTCCTTTCTAGCCCCAAGTCTCCCTTTTCCCCCTCCACCTCTCCTTGCACGTCTGCACCTCCGCGTCAATTACCAGCCATGTGCATGCCTGTGTCTGTCTGCCTCTCTCTTCTCTCCCTCCCCCCTGGCTCTCTCTCTATTCCCTCTCTTCCCATCACACACGCCCACCACCTCCCCTGGAGTGCCTCTGGAATCTACTACCTCCCCAGGTTCTAGTTTCATATTCTCTCCCTCATCTTACTTCAACTTTAAAATGAACCTACTTTAATAGAACTGGGTTGCTTGGAGTCTATCTGTCTGGCGGATAGAGCATCAAAGCAGGGAAAAATTAAAGATCCTAAAATCAAAAAGTTGGAGAGGGTCCTAAAACCCAGCTGGTTCACTCCTCTGGTTATAGGAAGAACATGCACTTAACCCACTCAGAATGTGTCCTCTCTTGATAAAGAACCAAGGTCTTTGCCCCAGAAGGAATCCCGTGTCACATCCCTCTAGAGGCTGGGATTTGAGCCCAGGCCCTCATCACCCCATCCATCCTCACCGAGGTGAAGACCTCAGTGGTCTGCTGGATTGTGGCGATCTTCTTCCAGCCCCACTTCTCGAAGAGTTTCACCCGGGTGGGATTGTGGAGTGTAGCCGATGGGTGAGTTCGGAAGAAGGTAGGAAAGCGTTGTCGATTCGACAGAGCCGGTGAGCTGGAGCCATAGGAAAGCTACGAGAGGAGGGACAGCCTTCTGTCCCAGTGTGTTCCTGGCAGCCTCACTAAGAGAGCTCCTTCCACCCTTCCCTGCTTCTGGGCTTCTCCCTCACTCTCGCCAAGCCTCCCTACTTCTGCCCAAGGGAAAGTGATTCTCAAAAGCCCCCTCCGTCAGGGTACCCTTTCACTCATCTGCCTTCCACTCCTTCTGATGGTGAGCAGGTCAGCTGCAGCCCTGTCAGACCACTGCTGCTAGCAGGCCAACTAGCTCAGGTTTCCAAAAGACTCTGATTTTAGAAGAGTAGCCACTGTGGTCCTCAATTCACCCCCCTCTTTTGTAAATGGCCCAAGAGGGGACAGCCCCACCTTCTGGCCCTCAGGGCCCTGCGTACCACAATGAGGTTCCACATCCTGGCAGCCTCAGCCACGAGCGTGGAGACGGAGCTGCAGCCAGGCATGAGGATGATCTTGATGGGGTCATTGTAGAGCAGCTCGTACAGGTACTTGGTGGCTTGGCCCGGGTCACACTGCACGAGGGCGAGGATGGAGGGGGTGATGGGAAGCTCCCCCAGGGCTCCTCCGCTCCCTGCAACTCCTACTCTCTTCTTTCCCCAACAACCTAGTCACTTGCCTAGTTACCCATCCCCCTACTCAATCTCTTCTCATTACCCCCATTTCTTCTCTTTCCTGAGTTCCTTTCCCCTCATTCGTGAAACACCCTTCTCTGCCTCCCACCTGGCACCTTACCCACACCCTCTCCTGCACGTCCTCTGCCAGCGTGCATGCAAACACTGCCTTCCCTCCTCTCAGCGCATCCTCAGACACCCCCTAGCCCACCTTCCCTCGACGACCCCTCCCTCCCCTTTTCCTTAGGTTTCTACGCTCCAAACACCTGTGAGTAGAAAAGAGTCTGCAGGAATATGAATAAATTTTCCCCAAGTCCCCAGACAGCCTCTTGAAAGCCATATTATGAAAAGTCCTCCCTCACCTCTGCAAACTCCCTCTCCCACCTGCTAGTTTTTTTTTTTTCCTCCCTCTTCTCTTTTCAGGGCTAGAGACACAAGACACACAAACAGAAGAGAACAGGGACAGACCCCCAGGGGGCCCTGGCTCAGTGGATTCATGCCCTCCTGCTGGGCTCTGACATTTGGCGGGGTGCATTGGGAAGAAAGACATTCAGGGGCAGAAGGGGGTGGGGAGAAACAAGGATGAGGGAAGAGCTGGGGAGAATAAATAGAATGGGATGCTTGAGAAACCAGATGCTTTCAGGGGTGCCTGCAAGAGAGGGACAGAGCTGGGAAAGTAAACAATGCAGAGAGCTCGAGGGGTGGAGGGGAAGTGGGGGGAGGAACAGCCTTGGGGCTCCCACTGCCTGTTCCCCTCCTGCTGAAATATGACATTTCAGAAGCTGCTGGAGCCCCAAAGGAAGGGGGGAAGAAATGGAAGCCAGTGGGGAGCCAGGGCAGAGGGGACAGACAGGAGGCACAGCGGACTGGGGAGGGTGATGGAAGGCAAGGCAAGTAGAAGGAAATAAAGAAGGCCCCCTAAGGCCTGCTCACTTCCTACTGAGGCCTGACATTTGGGACACGGTGGGAAGTTGGAGAAGGGGGAGTCAGGGGAGGCTGGCCCATAGAACCAACACCCTGCCACCCACCCAGGCCTACCCCTGCTAAGGGCAGCACTCAGTGCCTGCTCAACTGCATGCTTTGAAGGTTTGCATCCCTCCCACTTGCACATCTTTGTGTATCTTTACCATCCTCACGTCTCAGCTTTCTGCATCTATCACTCCAGATCCTGCCCCCAGCTTCTCCCAAGGGTCCTCAGTGGCCCTTCCTTTCTTGTCTGAGGGGAGGTTATTAGGAACCATGAGGACATATAAGAAGAACACATAAGATATGGACAAACAGGGCAATGTACAGGACCCTAGTGTCTTTCCTGTTTACTTCCCTACCTTCTCTTGCACTCCTTCCCCCTTCCACACTCTATCCATCACTGCACACTCCCTTGGCCACATGATTCTCACCCTCTCCCCAATAGACCAGATCTGTCTTCCTGTCTCTCCTTTCCTCTCTCTCCCAAGGAGCAAGGATCCGGATTTGCAGGCAGGAAACGACACATTCCAGTTTGTCTGCCTTTTCATCTCCCCCTCGCCTCCTCTGCTATTTTCTCCTCCATCTCCCTTCTCTCAGGTCCCCATCTGCTCCCCAGCACCTCCAGGGAATCACCTGTCATGGCGGATGAGTTGGAGCTCACACCCAGAGCTCCCCTAGCTCCCCACAATCCCTTATCCTAAAGCCTGAACCCATCCCTCCCTGTCCCTCTCCTCAGATTCCCACTCCCATAGCCAATTACCACTCTTCTAAACTGACTCCTCCATGGGATCTGACCCTCCTTCTCATCCTGCCTCTCCTACACTAACTAATTCTTTTCCTGTGTCCTGCTACCCTTCCTATAGGCATCCTGGGGTTGGCCATATAAGATTTTTATTGGTGAAAATGCAGACCCTTGGGACTCATCCCTGACCAAGCAGTTAGGATCTGGATTCTTAACAAACTTCTCTGGTGAGGCTTAGGTACACTGAAGTTTGAGAATCACTGTGAAAGTGTCAGAAGTGATTCAAAGTTCCAGAAGAGTCCTTGTACCCTCTCCTACTCAAGCATCCCATCTTCAGCTCCACCTCTGTCCCCTCCTCCCTCACACAGGTATTTCTAGGTATACACTACTGTTCCAAAGAACGCTGTAAATGCCCAGTCCACCCCAGGTGTAAGATCACCAGGTGCTCACCCACCCCTGTGCTCTTTCACTCTGCCCCAAACCCTTAAGTCTCTGGGGCCTTCTGGGAGAAATGATAGATTTGAGGTCCCAAATCACTTTGCTTGCCTGGGCCACATCCTCCCCCATTCTCCTAGTCATTCATGGGGTGGGGGGGTGGTTGGGATGGGAAAGGAATCTTACAGAACTATCCCCTACTTCCCCTGGAACTTTCCCCCTCTCCCTCTTCCCCCTCTCCCTCACCCTACATTCCATTTCCCTTCTCTGATCTTAAAAGGCCACAATGCTGCAGGGAAGACAATCTCAAGAGCCAAGTTCCACAAGACACCCCAGGGTCTCACGCTGTCACCACTCCTCTTGCTGGCCCCCCTCCCCCACTGCCATTCTTTCCAGTTCTTTCTCGTCCCTTCATTCTGACTTCTTGCCATCCCCGTGCTCTTGTGGGGGCTCCTGTGTAAACCGCTAATCTCCTTCATTTTCCTAGCGCCTCTGCCCATCTCTTGACCATTAGCCTTCCCGACTACAGTAGACCACAAAACAATTCCACGATCCAGGAATCCACAATAGGGTTGCAGATGAAGGGATGAGAAAGAGTCAGGTGGAGACCCAAGCTTCCGTGCTGTTTGTTGTGATAAACTAGAGCACTCAAGTCCTCAACATTTTCCTGATTGGGTCCCTATTCCTTCCGCTCCAACCTGCTGCCAAGATTTACCTTGTTACCATGGTAAATGTAAACCCCTGATCCAGCTCCATTCCCTCCATCCCCCAACCCACCCCGGGTTAGTTTACTCCCGGGAGGAACCAGATCGGCTTGTTCCCTAAAGCCATCACCAGTTTCTCCAGCTACCCCTCACCTGGGCACTTCCAGGGGTCTCAGAGAACAGAAGGGTCTGCCTTGCAGCATGATTAACCACCTCGAACCACCTCTAGACCCTCATCTTGAACCTCCAGCCTCTGCCACTCTCCCCAAGCTCCCACATCCCCCGCCTATCTCCAGCTAGTCACACACGGGAGGGGTCTGCCTGGCAATCTCAGAAGCGAC